>VZTA01025042.1:56658-94245 GCA_013398855.1 Mohoua ochrocephala | reverse complement strand
CTTCATCTTTAATTGAGCTCTGGCCACATAAATTTTCTTTGCACAGTTGTGAACAGCGTCTAATCTCAAAAATGAGCCCTTTTTCTCCTTGATCATCATTACTGTGATGCTACAATGGGAAAGTAACAGGAATCTGAAAAGGCTGTCATTTTCTGAGCTAGGAACAGAACTGGGGATTGTGAAAATAATGAAAAATCTATAGTATCACTCTATCCCATACTTGACTGCAGAAACTAGAATGCCTTAGCTATGTCTAAGCTACTCAGTATCATCTAGAGCTTTGGTTTGGGTTTGGGTTTGGGTTTGGTTTTTTCCTTCTCTAATTTGGGGATTTATTTATTTACTTTTTTTTTATTATTGTTGGCTGTTTGGCTTTTGGGAATATCTAGTTGGCAAAAGTTGGCATTCTATTGGCATTTTGTCTGCTTAGATTTCATCTATATAACAAACTAGTGAGCTATGGTACTCGGGAGAGGTAACCATCATTTCTCCAAGGGGCTACAGAAACACTCAACCATACTACATTTCAATGGTAAACACAGCCATAATCACTCTATTCTTTATCCAAGAGACAGGAATGTGGAATGAAATATAATGTCATTCATGCACAATTAATTGTAGAAAATGGTACAAAGCAATGCAACAAAATAATAAAGCAAAACAACCCCTAAAGAATACATTTAATCATTTCTATATCCTCCAGTTTGTGTGTGATCAGACTTATTTTCAAACTCGGCAAAAACATCATTCTTTGAGTTCAATCCCATATGCCAAATTTCACTCCAGAATGCTTTTTTTACAACTAAGTTATAAATCCCTGAAAACAGGGGGAAATAATGGAAACACTGACTACAATATCATAAATAAAAGCCTTCCTCTGAAGGATTTCCAAGATTTCCAGTTCATAAGAAGTTTAATGTTTCAATTGAGACTTACACCAAACTTCAAATAATGACACACTTCAAATTTGTACTCTAAGCAGTACAAATAAAGTAAATTTATTCATGATGTATTACTGGTAACTGTTTATGTCCCAGAAGTGAAAAACACCAAGCTCAAAGGCAGCATGATAGCCTATATCCTGTAAAACCACACATTTATTTCCAAGACTTCACTACAGCCGGAACTCAACCGATGCCATACTCTCACCAGTAAGAATGTTTCTGTTGTAAAATAAACAGTACATTTTTCATATCACTGGTTTTTATGCGCATTTTGCATTTAATTTTTTTCCTCCCACAAGATAATTTTGTATAAATTTTTTCTTTTTTCCCTTAGCCTTAACCCACAGAAACAGCTGTTCCGTTTGTTTTTTCCTGTGTTTCAAGGAGTGTGCTTACTGAACAAATACATCATATGCGAGCTTTCATATACTTGTTTCTGCTCTGGAACTGCTGATTTCTCTCAGGTTAAGTAGGGTACATGATCTAATCACTAGTAACTGTTCTCTGAAATTTTTGATTTTCATCCTCTACTGCGAGGCAGGCCTTAATAATTAACATGCAGATATCACTAGTTCTATTGATTTTCAGTGGAGTGGGGGTTAAATTTCTCTCTTTTTTTGGTAACATCTAAACCAATATTGTTTTGATCCTATACTGTTAGCCGTCTATGATTTGGTACCATTCACATTGTGTCCTGCTACTCTTACCAGTATCAGATTACATTTGGTCCAACTAAAGAAAAAGTAATATAAAGAATTTGCATAATGATTGCAGCTTTGGACTGGAAAACAAAAACTGGGAACTATTCTGCCTTTGGCAAGATAGCGCTTAAATTTGTCTGTTGTAACAATAAGGCTGCTCTAAGGTGTCAGTAGAGAAAAGGCAGACCACAGCCCAGTTCCCCATACTGCATAGAAGCATTAAAGTTGGAAAAGCTCTCTAGGACCATCAAATCCCGCCGTAAACCAGCACCACTATGTTCACTTCTAAGCTGTCTTACCAAGTGCCGCAGACACACTTTTTTTTTAACACTTCCACCACCTCCCTCAGCAGGCTGTTCAAATGCCTGACCACCTTTCACTGAAGAAACTTTTTCTAATATCCAGTCTAAACCTCCCCTGGCACAGTCTGAGGCCATTTCCTCTTATCTTGTCACTGCTTTCTCCTTCTTCAAGCACTCGCCATGGAAAGAAGGCCAGTTAATTCTGAACATCTGTCCTTGACCACTGACAAGACAGGAAACCCAGGGCAACAAGACTCTAATCATGAGCACTTCAGTTAAATATTTAAGAAAGGTGGAGTGACCTTGAGCCCACTGAACTCAAGTGGATGATTAGAGAGGCACTAGAGAGCTTCCGAGGAGTGTCCCAACATTAGGAAGGTATTTCAACTCAGTGGTTAGTACAAACCACGCTGGAATGCCAGCTGCCCCATTGGCTTCTCATTACTCTATCTTTCTCTAGTTCCGTTTCAAGTCCTCACAAACATTCATGCTGTCATGGCTGATTGTCATTGTGAGAAAAATGACTATCCTTATGCTGAAAGGTGTTTCACAACAGCATATTTGGAAATCCATTGAAGTGGTCTGAATAGAAATCCAATGTACTGCTGCAAATTCCCTTTTCCCATGTCTTTTCCTTTCAGCATTTCAAAATTAAATGTAACCATTCTTCCCTTGAGATGTACAATGATTCTTTATTGTTATTCATTGCCTTTTATCAGGATCTTCAAGCAGTTTAAAGAAATCAGCATTTTCTAACATTTCTGAGGTATGCAGGTAGGATTTTCAGAACTCTGGCAGATCTCTTTCATGTTAATAGTTAGAGGAGTAACTACCCTATGCTTTTGACTTGGCCATCTGTCTTAGGTCATCCCCAATATTGCAGAAAAACAGAGCAGGATATGAATCTGTGCCTCCATTGTCACATTTACAGCTCAGTTTATTAAGGAGCACATGCCTTCATTGCAATTTAATCTAGTATTCTGTACAGCAAACCGTGGCGACTGACACATGCCTCATATCCTATCCTTCCTTGCCTCCTATTGAGGAAGTTATCCTTTGAAAAGAGATAGCAAAGACATCTGGGTGTTGTAATGCTTTAAGCTACAACAGCTAAATCTGCCAGTACTTATCTCTCAGTGCCCACATTGAGTTCGGTGGGGTTTGGATTAGCCCTTAAATAAGGAAACTGTAGTACAGGGAATTTATTTGATCTGTTTGAGGTCATGCAGAAGCTGAGTGACAGAACTGGTGTAAAACAAAGGAAGAATTGCCAGAATAAGAAAATGCAAAGGTAGTAGTTAGGCAACCATTTACTTTCCAACTATATGAAGAGAACGCTTCCTAAGCAGTACAATATTTTTATAGACACGGTTAAACTTCTTTTTTTTTAATACACACAAAGGTAAACGTTGCCCTTTAGTTAATAGGATCACTAACAATGTCATCGAGTTAACCACACATATTTCCCTTTTTTTAAACATAGAGAAGTTATGTGCAGCAGTAAGGAAAGGGTAAAAATCACAGCTGATTTTGGCCAAAGCTTAAACTTCTAAATGAAAGCTGAAGCACTGAAGCCTGCCCTTTCACAAAGATTTATCTTATGCAACAAAAGCAAAATTCTCTACTCTCTACACCCCTCTCAAGTCATTTATAGAGCAAACATACCTTACTATATTTCTGCTAAAACTATTTGCATTCAAAATATATTTATTTTATTCTAAATTAAGCCATATGCTGCTGGTGATGAAAAAAATTTCTTCCTCCAGCATTGAAATAGATCGAAGCAAATGTTCATATATGTAAATAACTCTAGAGTTGCTTTTTCTCCAGCTGATCATTTCTTCCTATGTAGATCTGATGTTCTGCCTCTGAGAATAGAACTTATTAACAACACTAAAGAGAAAAAAAAAGATATCTTTCAGCAAGAGCCTTCTCTTTGCCAAACATCCCAGGGTTTGTCTCCAAGGACTTTAAAAGAAAGGAAAGAATGAAGAACGGAAACCATAAAGCATGCATTACTGCTATCATCTAATTGCTGAATGAATAGCACAGTTGTTTAGTCTGATTGCACTAAGCTAGTTATCCACTGCAAGCCTCATTGACAAAAAGGGAATCTACACAAATTATAGGGAAATTCAAGCACTAAAGGAATGTTTTGGTTCAGAGGTTTGCAGTGACTATTGGCTTTGGTTCCTGGCATAGTTTGCCTTTGCCATATGAACTCTGTTGGGCTGGGTCAGCCCAAAGCTTTCCAGAAAGCCTGAGAAGAGGACAGACTTCCTTGTCATCTGTATCCCATAAATAAATTAAAGTGATGTTCTCCAGTTAGACTTTGTTTCTTGGCAGGCTAATCTGCAATCAGAGAAAGAAAAGCTTTTCATTTGTGGACTCTAACTAAAGGAAGGAAGTTTTTGTATGTGTATTCACCAGAGACCAAAATATTAAAAAGTGGAAGAGGAAAAACATATGTTGCAGTCCTCCAAAAAATAAGTGGATAAAAAAATTGCATTAGGAACATGCACTCAATTGATGATGTTGTAAAACAAAGCATTCCTTTACAAGGAGCAGGCAAAATAGTTTCCCCACTATCACCTTATTACAGCATAAGAACAGGTTTTTCAGGCACTTTTTTCCCCCTAATTCATACCCTTTATACAGAAATAGCAAAAAATGAAACAAACTTAATATGCCAGGTTCCAGTGGGCTTGCATTCTCCCTCTTATCATATTGCAAAGTGTATGCATGCAGAATGACAGGGATATGGCTCACACTGCCCTGCTATTTCTATGACATCACAACAGAGAAGTAATTGCAGCAAGTAGAAGCAGTGACATGAGTATATTCAGCACACTTTTCTGAATACTTCATTTCAGTCAGAGAAGACATGGCAGCACACAGCAGCTACACTTCTCTTGCAGCTTACTGCAAAGCTCCATCAGACTCTCCTTCCATGTAACTACCAGCATTCAGGCTCGTCTCTCACATTCTCAGACTATTTCTTTCAAATTTTCTTGCACTTCTTGTGTTACTGAAGTGAACTTTCTATAGCTATTAATTCTCTCTTAGTTAAATAGCTAAATCTCTATGAAACTTTATTATACCCACCAAAATAAATAGATCTCTCTTTTTTTTCTGCACTGAATGATTACAAAATTAAAGTAGGAACATAGTAAGAGACTGCAGTTAGAGACAGCATTTTTCTAGATGGACTTCTGTGAGTCTCCGATATTTGTAGAAAGCATTAACACTGCTCCCAGGTCACACTTCCCTATTCTGGGAACACCCTGTGCCTGGCAAAGCTGGTATGGGGCCCTACTCTCCATTGTCCAAAACATTGATACCTGTGTTACAGATGCTGCACAGCGGCAGGTGAGGCTGGGACTTCACTTGAACGAGTCACACAAAACAAGTAACAGAAATGCTTAAAGGTTATTAAATTAAAATGCTGAAAAAAAATCTTCTGCTAGCATGACTTCCTCTGGAAAATGAGTATAAGCTTTGCCAGTGAAAGATCTGTTTAGCTGCAGCTCCAGCATAGCCATAGCAGCCACACCAACAAGCCATTCTAAATATCAGCAAGCTCTGAGAGCTGTTTCTCTTGACATCTGTATCAACCACTATAACATACCTCTGGGGATAAGTATTACTTGAATATTAGCTGCATCGTATTTGGAAATGTTTTATCATCTCAAATTTGGAGCCTCTTTGAACTACATTATAAAAGGCATTACAGAAAACTGAGAATTAAATTAAATCAAATTTAGATCCTATTAAATTCAAGTTAATGGAAGATGCACTACTGACTTTACTCAGATCCCAACGAGACCACAGATGTCTCATTTTCTTTCCAAACTCTATTGTCAAAAAATTTTAGTTTCTCTTTATTCCCACAAACCAGAAATAACAGTCAAAGTATAATGATTATAACCAGGAACTGACTTTATGAACACAATGAATATACAACTACAGAATTTTACTTTCCTATGTTTCCGTTTACTGGCTTTTGCAGGTATATTCATGTCAGTTCTCCTTTCCATATCCAGTTGAGACAACTGTAATTTAAATATTTATATCCGCCAGAATCTTTCTATGTAAATTGTTTGTCTTTGAAATTACCTTGTTCATTCAAACAAAGTTTCAATGGGATAGGAAAGCATGGCTGTTAAGGGTCAGGTATGGAAATTGAAAGCAATTAGCTGTAGGTGCTTGCTTTCCGAATGCCTTACAGACCACCAAGCACATATTCTGCACTTAACGAGGAAGAATTAATAATTAATCTTAAGTTTTTGGCAAGATACAATCTAGGCAAGAGCTTAATGCATTTGAACCACTGCTCCCCATCTTGGAACAGGAAATTGAATTGCTGTCTCTCTCTGGCTGACACTGTGGAGTCAATAATATTTCTCAGGGAGCTAAAAGTAGTGCTGGTGATGCTGATGTTTTCAAGAGAAGGGTCTGATGCAGACAGTCATTGTTAGGATATATCTCCTGTGCTGCATGACATCATTTCCTCACGTGTATACTCTAACAGCAGCTGCCTGACTTCATCCCTCAGCAGTTTGGGGCTAGCAGTTTCTTTAGCATGTCCTGGCTCATGATCCCAAAGGTTTGGGGTTGAAAGAAAGGATGCTTTCTGAAGGGTTTTCTGTGCCTCTTATGTAAGCTCTGAGTAGCATTGTGTGCTGTCTTCATGAAAGGGTGCTTGGTACTTCAGGGTATGACATTTCTCAGACTCAAAATCACTTTTGCTGTCAACTCTCCCCTGGACCCTGCTGAAACCCTTTTGCTTCAAATCCTCTGCCAAATATTGAACTGCAGGGCTTGACTGAAAGTTAGTTTTACCTTCCCATGGTAAAAGTGAGAAACACAACACTTTGCATCCACAGTGGCAGTGGAATTACTATTGCCTTACCCCTGGCAACCCGCCTCCCAAAAGGAAAGAGAGACAGAAACCTGCCTGTCTATGGAAGGAGTGAGAGATGGAGTTCTGGGGAATTCCATCATCTCCTTTTTCCTTCTGATAGCTCCTCTGGGATGGCTCCATCTCCTGAGCCTCCTTCCTCCTCAGCCTTGTGTTTATATGAACATGCTATGCAGGAATAAAGGAGGGAAAAAATTCCCATTATGACTAGCAATTAAAGGCTTCTAGGTTTGCACATTGTGACAGGGATCATCACTGCCTCAGCACCCCATTTTCTGTGCCAGTCTGACTCTGCTGTAGCCCTCAACTGCAAGTTTTTCCTCCCTATGCTTGCATTCCCATTTCAATGGTGAATAAACTGCTTCTCAGAGTAACCAAAGCAGATCAGTAGCACAGCCATGACAGTAGAAGGAACATCACTTCAGTCTCTATCACATCACATCACATAATGAAAAAAACTTGTTTACATTGACTCAGTGTTACATGAAAACTTACTTTGGTAGAGTACTAGGAATATCATCCCTTGCACATGATTTTACACACAAATATCCTTTTCAGTAAAGCCTTTTGCTGTTCAAATTCATCTGAAAAGCCTGAGTTATTACTTTGAAGTATACCATGTTTTGCAGTATACCATATTTTGTAGAATACCGCATTTCTCACCTTTTTTGGTCAAAAAGGAACAGTTACAGAGTATGTACAGTGCAGAATTTATTCCGTTTTCTCAGAACAAGGTTTCTAATTGCTGTTTGAGCTACAGAAAGGAATATACCACTGACAATTTTGGTAGTTAAATAAGTGCTAGCCAAATTTATGAACTCTGGGATGCACAATTAAAAATCAATACATTAAACTTGATCCTTTCCAAATCTTTGGAGAGCTTTTGCTTCTACTTCTGTGTGAAAATTAAAGAGAAAACCTTATGAGGTTAAACATATCTTTTACCTAATTGCATTCATTCATATCTGTTATTAAGATACCTAGTCTTTTTGTTGAGGCCTATGACCAAAAAACTCCAACAGCATCACTTGAAAACATCCAAAGAGGTGGAACTTTCTTGTCTCAGCAGCTAAAGACCTAATTTCCACAGTCTGCTTCTGAAGAGAAATGTGACTTGGGCATGTTAACTCATCTCTAGCATCTCCATTGTTTGATATGTGTAGTGTTATCCACTTCTAGACTCCTTCGAGACTTACAAACAAGAAAAGGTGTAGCATGTAGGTTAAGTATTATTAATCTAGTTTGAATAAAATTACCAAATGAAAAATTCAAGTCTGTTGTTTTTTCTAGTTAGTGCTTGTATTCCAACCTGAAATTATAGAGGGGCACATTCGTCCAAGATGTTACCTCATATTTTGCAAATTAAAATGACTCCATGATGATAGATCCGACATCTATCATGCCCCAAATATGAAGAATTGCATTTTTCTAACTGATTCTGCTCTCAGTTTTGAGTTTGGGATTAACAAAGCCAATATAAACTTGGTGCATAGTTCAGTAATTAATTGTTTGGAAACAATTCATTGTAAATACTTTTGTATTTATAGCTCCTATGAAACAATGAAGATAACATCTGAGAAGGCTCCAAGTGAAGCAGGAAGACGCTGCAAAGGATGTGCCATTGTCATTATTAATAAAGCTTGTGTCTGACTGCAGCACAAGGTGCAGAGATTAGTATCAGTTGTGTCCCTGGAGGGACGAGACAATGCAGAGCTGCAGTGAAAAGCAGAGTAACACACCCTTCTGAGACAGTGTACGTGGATGATGAAGCGTCTTCATGGTTCGTTCAGTTCCATTTGCACAAACGTCATGGCAAAAAATACCTTTGCTATTCATTTATAAAAAGCTAGCACAGCGTGTCTGTAATTTTGTATGGATTCCCTGAATAGATCTTTTGGCCAAAATGTATTTATTCAGTGTCAGAAGAAATGCTTCTTTTCCTTGTACATTAACACCACAAGCTTGCATTGTGACTTCGTTAATGAAGGTAAAAATGCTCTTTCATGGAGGCACACTGGACAATAAATTCTGAGCAACTTGCAATCCCTTCAGAAAGCATCTACAACTGTATTAAAGAATGTTCTTATAGGACAAAACAACAATAAATAAACCAAAAATAGCAAGGCTGATGAGTATCTCTTCCTGATTTTCCAAAAATGGGAAGATTTAGTGAAACTAAACCGGATGACAAAACCATTACTATTTCTGAGAATAAACTGCAATCCAGACCCAATATGTAGAAGCGGAAATTGCTGTTGCTGTGAGTATACATTTTTTTACCCTCCGTATAAACAAGGCTTAAAGAGGGACAGGATGTGAGCACACCCATCCTCTGGTGAGTACACTAAATCATCATGCAATTTTTTTGCTCTAGATCAATAAATCTCAAATTCTCTAGACAAATGCATACAGTAGGGAGGCTAGGAACGAGCTCTTAAGGGAGGCAGTTTCTTAATCCAACACAGTACAACCCAAACAGAAAACTCACTGTTTGTTCAGTGGCTTCTCCAAGGTCACCCATGCTCTGTCTACAGTGTCAAAACAGGGAGAGATCTCTGGCTTTAGTGGCACTGACTAACTTGCACTCAGATTGATAGTGCATTCCTTTCTACAGCGCATGTGTCCTGGAAAGGTTGGCATAGTTAGGAACAGTGCAGACAATCAGGGGTTAATTTAAGATAGGATTGTTAAGGAATAACTTCTCTGAATACGTAATAATAATGATTACAAACAAAAGGGAACTAATTGTTTGAGGCCTGCTTTGTCTATAAATATGAATCCAATAAAGTCAAGTTTCAAAGGCCAAAACAAGCCTAATCATTCAGTCTTCTATACAATTCTCTCACAGCAGCCTATAATTCCCTGAAATATAAATATTTATACATAAATATAGAGATACATGTATTGACTTGCAACAAAGGGTTCAGTTCTTCAACTTTCTCTTTGGCAATCCTTTGTTTGGCTGCACAGACATAACATTTGTTCTTGTGAGAGTGCATGCAAAAGATAAGGTATGATACAAAAACTGACAACACCTTCATGGCAAAAATATTTGAAAGGACAATTAAAAAAAAGAGAGCATATGGAAATACACTGTTTGTACCTCACTCGACATACTATAATGTACATAACAGTGTACACCTTATTTCAGTTTTTCCATTGCAAGGTACCTTCTCTCCCCGATTGACATACCTAACTTATAATTTACAGAAAACATACTTATCAACATCTTACATGACATTCAAACAAGAATTACTGTATTGAAATTCTTGATTAGCGTGGCAGGGACCGTGTCTCACATGACGGCATATGGAAAATCCTTATATTTTTTCTTATTCTGCTCTCCTATTCCTGTATCTCCTTCTCCTTAAATTATCAGCTATTATCATCAATTATCTTGCCTCCACTATGCTTCCAAAGTCCCCTTTCCTGTGGTTCATCCTCCCTACCGCACATCCAATCTTCCTGTGACCAAATTCTCTTCCTTCCCCCTCCTCTCTTGCACTTCTCCAAGTCATCCCCAGCTCCCTGCTCCCTACACACCATGACGGCCCAGTCAGTTCTTTAATCCTTTCTTTCCCAACTCTCAGCCTTTAATTGACCTTCCTATAGGAACCGTTGCCAGCCACCACTTCCCCTTCCCTCTCCTCCTCTGCCTCTTTTGCTGGTCAATCCGGGTGGGAGAGGAGGAGCAGGAGATGAAAATGGGAGACAGCCTGTCTCCCTGCCAGGTGGCCGCGTGGAGGCATGGGGCTGTGCGGTGCCGGTGGTGGGGGCTGAAAATCTGCTGAACACATGAGAAGCTGGGAACACTTGAGAAAGGAGGCGATCCAGAAGGGGGACCAAATGTAGACATCATCAGTGCACACCATTTGGCAAACTCACAGACACCAGAACTTGAAAAGCAGGGGGGAGAAAGCTGAGTTCCTGCTAAGTCATCTTGTGCAAAATATGTGTCAATCACCGCCTGATTCTAAGTCACTACCTGATCCTAACAGTAGCACTCTGTAGCCGCTTGGCATTTAGTTCTCCATACTCCAAGAGAACCCATGCTCATGAAATAAGCATATACACTTATAATAATATATATACGTTTACTTTAATACATTGTGGTTAACTCGTCTTTAAATTTACAAAAAGGTTTATACTTACCTGTCACAGAAAATGACACTGTGTCCTTTTCCTCTAACTGAGACATAACATGCCTAAGAGGATTGAGAGTCGGTTTTCAGGTTTATTTATTATTCTTTTTGATGAGAGGTGGTTTGAAATGAAATAACTTCTGACAAGCTCTTTCCTTTTCATTTGTTCTTATTTGGTGAGGGGGTGGGGGTGGGGGGGCTGAAATCTGCATCAGTAGATTTTGTTTTGACAGTAAAAACTCTTTCCCCAAATGAGAAAGAAGGATGTTGGAAATTAAAATTAGTCTCGCATGTGTGGACAGACCATACAGTTATCAAGAATTATTCCATATGCAGAAGTAACATATCAATGACCTAATTTGTTAACTGGCACCCAGTCAAACCTCAGAGCCACCCAAGGTAGAAAAAAATATAACCAACTTGCTGATTCTTAGCCAATCTTGCTTTATTCTTCTTTCATTCAGAGGAAAGGCCTTTCAAAAACATTTCTCTGCTACATGTATTCATATTCTCTTTTGATATTCATTGAGTTGCATAGCAAAGAATTTTATGCTCAGCTATAGCAAAACACGTATAGACAAGCTCAGCAGGACTTTTCATGTTGCGCTGTCAACACTGCACAATGCCAGCCAGCCCTTTTTAAAATATAAACTTTATGCAGAAAAAAGTTCAGACTTTCAGAGCAATTAATATCTAGTGATATCAACTGAATTGGAGGCTTTGCCTTACATTATAAGGTTAATGGCTTGCAGAAACACTGATTCTGGGATTGGAGGTACCATGAATACAAATGTGTGTTATACACGAATTTCTATCAATTATTAATCCCAGAGCTATGATTTTGAGATCTTCTTATATATTTCATTGAAATACTCTTGAGCCTATCACATTCCTCCACGTATTTCTTAGGTAGGAAATTGTTTGACACAGAAGATTAATTCAGTAAAATACAGATACAAAAAAAATCCTCAAGTGTAAAATCCTGAAGGATATGATGTACTGTGTAGAACCTTTGTCAAACAAAGGGTTTATTTCTCAACATGCCCTAAATATTTTCTGAAATCAAGAAAATCCAAACCAAAATAATGGCTAATTTGACCAAAGTGTAATTCTTTCCCACAAAAGAATAGATCAGTCTTCCCAGTTGCACAGAAAGCTAGAGATTTGCCCTGACCTTCAAAAGAGCTTTGTTGTATTGAGTGCGAATATAGGTCTACATGCTTGTTACTGAAGAGCATTTGCAGCTCCAAAATGTTCTTCATAATATTTACTGTCCAGCATATACTGATAGGTGTCAGTATAAAAATTCTTGCTGCTATCACAGGTACAAATTAATTCCTGATTAACATCTAAATACAAAAATGAAAATGAACTATGCATGTTAGATAACATAACATTTGAAAAGGTCAGTAGAAAATAAAAGGAATGGTGAACTGCGCAAAAAAGCAGCTGAACTCTAGACTAAGTATGACTGTAAGAGACAGGTGAAGCCCTACAGCCTTAGGGTACCAAAAATAAACAGATGCTGTTCAAAGACCAGTTTGAATGGACTGAGTAGGCTTATGCATTCTGCAACAGACAAATATTCCATCCTTTCTGAGGGAAAATATGCATAATTTCAGACAAAGAAATTCTAAAATTCTGAAGAAAGGCATTTTCCTAAAACATTTTAAGGGTGGTAATCCTTGTGAATGCTTTCCACTGTATATGCCAGGGCCATGAATGGCTACACAAACAGGAAATTGCTGAAGACAGGTGGTGCTACCATGTGCACTTTTCCCTTCCCAAAAGAACTATGGACACCATTCTATCCATTACATGGACCCCCATCAATATTTATGTTTCTGATATCAATATATAGTTTTCTTATGCCAATGCATAACTTTCATTCCTTTAATTATAAGGCCATTGATTGCAACAGTTTACTAGGCCACTTTCCAGGCCTTCATAAAGCACAATTATATCCATCAAAGACATGTTTTTCAACTTTCTTTACAAGAAAAAAAAATATCTTAGAGTTTGAGTTGTATGGTCTCCCTCTAAATCAAACTTGCTTGATTAAAAACAATTGGATACTGTAAATTCCTGCATCTTAAGTTGAAAACATTAGTTATTGTATTTTGTGTTTCTAATAGAGATTAGTATAAGGGAAGGTACTGAAATATATTTTAAACTTTTTCTTCTGCACATACTTGTGCTAGCTAAGCCACACTAGTGAAAAAATCATTTTCACCAGCATACCGACATGAAAAAGATGAATGAGAAGGAGCTTAATTCTGTTGGTTTTTTTGTGTTGAGTTCAGATCACATTTTCAACCAATGACAAACACAGCAAACAAAATCAAAGCATAGGTAATATTAAAACCCCCACAAATCCAACAAAACAAAACAAGAACATAAAACACAAACTGCAAAGATGATCATTTGTATAAAACAGTAGATCACAGACATTTGGAATTTTGGATGAGCCCGACAGAGGAAATATAACATAGGGCAGCTGGGGGTTTGGACAGACTGGGTTTTGAAGCTGACATTTGATGAGGTGAAGTCACTGAGAAACAGAATTGTCATGAAAAGCCTCATAATACCACAGGCCAACCCAAATCCAATGGCTATGTCTATGCTGGTAAATAAAACAGGGCCAGAGAGCAAAACAAAATGTGACTGTTTTTGGAGGTGGTCCCTGGAACAAATTAGACCCAGAACTCTGCCACATATTGACTCAGAAACAGTTGTTTGGAGAGATCCTCCCGGAGCCTGGGACTGAGCCAAAAACTAGGCAGTGCCTACAATAAAATATCCAAAACTCTACTTCTGTCTCTTCCCTTCTTTTATTTAATATACGATGACAATTTGTGCCATCTACCTAAATATTGCTCGTGGTGGGAAGTGGTTATAATATCGTATCATCACTAGGATAGATACAATACAGTCAAATGAAGGATTTCTTTGAGGTTTTAGAGCCTAGAAGACAGTGCTCTGTTATAGACAGCTTCAACTGTCTTTTCTGCTGGCCGCTGTTGACACAGCAAATGATGCAGTGTGGCTACACACTGAAAGTCGAGCTTTCCTGGAGCCCTCTAGCCAAGCCTGGTGCATGTAAGTTTCCCACTTTGACTGGACAAGAAGCGCCATATTTGTCTACTTCAGTTTTGAAAAAGTTCCCCCAACCACATTAATGAGTGTTGGAGGACATTCATAGAAGCAAAATTAGTGTCTCATTTCCTTCCTTCTCTCCTGCTTCTCTGGTTGCCCACCCCAGCAAAATAAATAAAATATTTTTACAATGATTTTGGATTGGCAACAAACAGGACTAAAGACCTTTTCCTAATGCTCTCCATATATAGTCCCTAAACCAAAACTTTCTTACTCCTGTTCAGTTCAAGACCTTTTCATTAACAGGTCTTAATCTTGCATTGCTGGCTTGATGCCCCGGGGTAGGGATCCAGAAGTTCATGTGGGATGTTAGGCTTTTGTTAGATGGAACAGCTTTCCTCAATTGAAGACTTAAAGTGGAGGCTCTGCCATGTCACTGAGAGCTCCATCTTGTGCAACACAAAGGCACTAGTTTTGAAACAATGCCATAGGAATAGCATCTTGTGCCAGATACTACATTTATTCAGGGTTACTTGAGCAGAAGTAATGAGAAGCATTAAAGCAAAGTTTACATAATGAAATGCAATATCAAACACGCTATGTACATTAGTGAGAAGAGTAGAGATTGTTTTGAACAAAACTTAGTCTGCGTCTCGAGAATGTAAAATTACTAGCAGACTGCAAAATTACCCCCTCCCCAATTTTAATGTTATTTTTCACATAATATAAATATGTTTGATTGTAGCTCATTTTGACAAAATGACAAAAATCTCTTCTAAAATGTTTGCAATATTCTTTTTTGTAACTCTTACTCAGCCACCTGATCTTAGAGAGGCCTGTAAAAATATACATTTCATAAGATGAGGAAAAAACCATGATGGAATAAAAAGGCAAATCATCCACAGAGCAGAGTATCAACAGAAGTCAACAATACAAGATAGCAAAATTAAATAGTGCTTTTATAAAACTGTATTCTGATTAACACCCTACACAGAGAACAAGGCTGAACACCTTTGTCTCCTTAGGGAACGTGCTTTGCACGAAAATGGGCTCAGATCTCCTTAAAACAAAGTGCTTTTAACCCACATTATGACTTCTGGTGAGGAATGCATGCCTGAAGGGAGTCACTGCCGGCAAATTCACGTCAAAGAATCTGGAGAGTGAAAAGCAGAATTCAGAGCCTCTGTGACCTGCATGCACTTCCTATGGATGGCCCCATAACCCACCTATGTAAAGAGCTACACCAGGGACCCTAAACCTGCTTCCTATAAAGCTTGCAGAAAGCCTAACTAGCCCTGAACCAGAGAGAAGTTCCTTTTATTTCCCCCATTCTCTGTTAGATGTGGCAGTAGTAAGGCCATATGGAGAATGTTACCTAAGCTAGGTAATTTATACATGGGTACAAGAAGGATGACAATCAATGGAGAGAGGACTGGACCTGTTCCAGAGGGAGGCAGGCAGCAGCTCTTCCCTCTCCCCTGAACACTTCCAGGGGTACAAAGCAGTTGAGGTATGTCTCAGGGCATGATATGGAGAAGGAACCTGCTGGCTCTGGAATAATAGTGCCTGGGTTTTTTTTCCTTACTTTTTCATTTACTGACCCAAGAAAACCTACTGTTTCTTCACAGGCGCAGGGGGGAACCATGCTCATTGCAGGGGGGTTGGACTAAATGACCTCTAAAGGTCCCTTCCAACTCAAGCCATCCTATGATTCTGTAACTACGACATTGCACGGGGTGTTCTGTCCTCAAACCAAGTGGCTGTACCTCTTTCACAAGACTCTGTTTCCTGTTCAGAAAAAATATTTGAAAGCAAAGTATTATGATGACTGTTGTGTAGATTATACACATGCAGCTAAAGGATCTTTATCTTTTCCTTTACTTTGATTACCCATGGCTATAACAAATCTCTCAGCATTTGGCAGCAAAATCTGCCCAAGCTAACAGAAAGCTGTGACCAGCCTCCCAGATGGCTGCAGTGGGAAGACAGGTCTCCCACTGTGCTGCATCCTCAGGAAAATTCAGGTCTAGTTTTCCCCCACTTTTCCCCCTCTCATGTTTCCAGTCTTACATGCTAGCTAGGATCACCCCAGGCAAGTGGCAGCACATGGCAAACCAAGGCAGAAAACTGGGCAGTGTCAGGAACCAGCTACAGGATGGGTGCAGCAAAGGGCTGTGACACTGCAAATCAGCTTGAAGAACAGGAAGAAACAGCTGCTCAAAACTGTGTCCATGACCTTTCCATGGACAAACCCAGTGGGGAATAGATGTATTCTATGAATGATAAGGGAACAGCCAAATGAAGTGCAAATGGGAAAGACAGACTGAAACAGGGACTGGACAAAGACCAAGAGAAGACATTACCAAGAAAAAAAAGGAAGAGGCAATTTAGACCCCTCATATAGAAGAGGAGAAAAGCAAAGCTTTGTGCCAAGGCAGAATCCTAAAAAATCCCACAGGAAAAGCAGATGGGAAATATGTGTGGAAACAGTGCTAACACCCGCAACAGGTGTGTTATTCTTTTGATAGGAAGAAAAGAGTTCCAACCACGTATGAGCACAGCACAAGCACTGAAAGAGACCTGTCAGAAAGACAGAAAGGATAAGCAGTCCCAATTGATTAATTTGCATACAAGGAAAGTGGTTCAAAATATTACAAAAGCAAAACACAATAGAGAGCCAGGATGAAAAGGACTGTCATAACAAAGGTGTTGCTAGATTTACTGAGTAATGCTCCAGAAATTCTAATCATCATAGTCCCCAAAAAAACCAAATGACACCAATAAAGTATATTGCTATAATATACAAGAAACTGCTTCTTCAGACAGTAAGGAAAAGAAAACTGATTGGAACTGTGCAGATGAGGAACTTGCAGAAGACTTCCCAATGTCAAGCACGGGTGAAGAAAGTAAAATGCACATGCTGGAAGCCAACCAAGGGAAGATCCGATGGGGTAGGTCGGAGGGGTTTGAATGCACGGATCACTGGAATGCCTCCTGCCGCCGCAGCCAACTGTTTGGATTACACTGTCTCCCCTTATGCAGACAGGTTGCCAGCCTCTTTGGCTCAGAACTGGCAGGGCCTGTTAGGCAGGCTGCAAACCTTCGGGAGAAGGAGGGAAAGGGAAAGCTTTCACTTAATTTGAATAATCCGGCATGTACTTCCAACATACAAATTAGGCGAGAAGCTAAAATTGTTCTGAAGCAAAAGATGAAGGATAACAAGAATATAATGCCTGACGCAAATGTGTGGGGAAACAAGCAACAACTGGAAGGTGCTGTACTAAATAAAGGAGATTACGATCTGGAAAGACTAACTGAAACTTAGTGGGATAATTCCCTTGTGTTGAAAAGACAGGATGCAGTATGCATGGGAAAGGCACAGTGGAGAAAATCAATCGGTGTAAAATATATTATATAATGCTTTCAAAGCACATATTTTATCATTTTGACAGTGACAACAGTAAAATGGTAAAAATCTCAGGAAAGCATACAAGAAATTAAAGAAAAAAAAAACCAAAACCAAAACAAACCAAAAACCCCTATAGCAATAATTTCATGTCTATCCCTTAGGCCAGCACTCTGGAACAGAGCCAGGGAAGGCACAAACCTCTGACTGCATTTGAGTTGATGAAGTCTCTAGATAGTGCATACAGATGCAAAACTGTCAAACGCATATAGTGAATTCCAAAAACAAAAGATGAAGAGTTGGGTCAAAGTTTCAGCTGTTGGGAAGTGGGGCACTGAAACTATGAAATCAGAGCACTTGAATCCAATACAGAAAGAAAATCATTCAGAGAGAAAAAAAGGTGTAAGGGAATCAACTCCACTTTCAGAAACATTTTAGAGAACATAAAATATTGAATATGGGATAAGAATAAATGCTTAAAGCTTATCTTCATGAAAAAACGTTGGGGACTTTTGGGGAAAAAGCAAAAGGAATGAAACTCATCTGTGGAGGAAAAAAAAGGAAATATAAGGCAAAGCAATGGTCACAGTGTCTTCACAAGGGCTTTTCAGAGTTCAAAGTACATATACAGGAAGGAGTGGCAGGAAAGGAATCCAAGGACTCTTAAATCTGAATAAGCCAAAAAGGGAAAAGGAGAATAACAGGACTTATATAGTTACCAAAGGGGAAAAAGAAGTACAAAGGCAAAAAGAGACTCTACCAGTGAAAGAAAAAGGAAAGAAAACGAAATTCAAAGTGGAAAAACAAAACAAGATACCAAACTGGATTGTGTATCCTATTTAGCATTAAAAAAATTGCAAGCAATTTACAGCCACCCCCTCCAAAATCATCTTCAACTCTTTGGAACGGGTCCAGAAAAGGACCACATGGAGACACATAATGTACTTTTAAAGCACTCAAGAATCAAGAGTAATCAAAAGACCTATCTTTGGCATAGAATGTAGGAAATTTAGGGTGTGGTTCACAGGATCTATCTTGGGCAATAAAGGCACCAATATCTTTGAGCCAGTCCCTCTAGGTTTTTCATGACAGACAAAGAAAAACAGGAAATTACCTGTCCCGATTTTGGCTGGCATAGAGTTTTTGTTTGGTTTTTTTTCACAGTAGCTGGTATGGGGCTGTGTCTTGGATTTGTACTGTAAATAATGTTAATAATGCAGATATGTTTTCATCATTGCTGAGTAGAGCTTACACAAACTCAAGACCTGTTCTGCTATTAACACCACCCCACCAGCAAGTAGTCTGGGGGTGCACAAGGAGCTGACAGGGGACACAGCCGGGACAGCTGACCACAAATGATCACAGGGATATCCTATAGCATATGTTGTCATGCTCAGCATAAAAAGCTAGGGTAAGCAGAAAGAAAAGGGGATGTTCAGAGTGATGGCTTTTGTCTTCCCAAGTGTGCTGGTTTTGGCTGGGGTAGAGTTAATTTTCTCCCCAGTGGCTGTATGGGGCTGTGTTTGGAATTTGTGCTGAACACAGGATTGATAATACAGAGATGTTTTTGTTATTGCTGAGCAGGACTTACACAGAGCCAAGGCCTTTTCTGCTTCTCGCAATGCCACGCTGGCCAGAAAGTTGGGGATGCATGGGAGGTTGGGAGAAGATACAGCCAGGACAGCTGACCCCAACTGACCAAAGAGATATTCCAGACCATATGACATCATGCTCAGTAAATAAAGTGAGGAGGGTAAGAAGGAGGAAGGGGGGATGTTTGGAGTGATGGCATTTATCTTCCCAAGTCACTGTTATGTGTGATGGAGCTCTGCTCTCCTGGAGATGGCTGAACACCTATCCATGGGAAACAGTGAATTAATTCCTTGTTTTGCTTCGCTTGCATGCATGGCTTTTGCTTTGCCTGTTAACTGTCTTTATCTCAATCAACAAGTTTTCTACCTTTTACCCTTCCAATTCTCTTGCTGACCCGATGGTGGGTGAGTGACAGAGCGGCTGCCTGGTCATTAGTTTCTGGCTGGGGTTGGTTAAACCACAACACCAAGTCACTGTTACACATGATGGAGTCCTGTTTTCCTGGAGATGGTTGAACGCCTGCCTGCCCATGGGCAGTGGTGAATTAATTCACTTTTTCTATTTAACTGTCTTTATCTCAGCACATGAGTTTTCCCTTCTACTCTTCCAATTCCACCCCTCATCCCACTGGAATGGTGTGTGAGTGAGCGGCTCTGTGTGGCTTAGATGCCAGCTGGGGTTAAACCATGACATAAGCTCTGCATAATAATGTTGGCTTCTGGAATAACATCAGACACATCCAGAGATACCTACTTTTCTCCTGGGGGTATAAAAAGCAGCCTAATTTAGATTTAGACACCTAACTTGTGCATGTTTCAATCCCACCCTTGCTTTCTTAATATTAGGAAATCTAGGAGGACGAATCAATGCATGCATGTGATATGTGAAGTTGATTCTAAAATAAAAGAAAATTCAAAAATTCAGATGACAATTTTTTTAGCTCTGGTTTTTGTGAATGGTAAAAATAGCATATCATCTTTATGATAAGAGTACTTGTATTAGGTCTGGACAGTGTGCCCTTTTGGTCTGATATTCTAACCTGTGCTGAGTTCTACTCTAATCATCCTCTCTCAAAGCTCCACGGTAAGCATTGAATATAAGACTTCCTCACACTGAAGAATACAAATACACTTTGATAAATGCAAGTGTGAGATCCTACCCTCTTTGATGCTGATGCCAAAATTCCCATGAACTTCACTATGACTAAGATTTCACTAGAAAAGTGCACAGAATGATGATTTAAGAGAGCAAAATTAAGAAAAAGGACAATATTAACAAAGATAAATATTAGGCCCACCACTAGGAAAACATGCAATACTGATTTTTAATAACCTCTGAAATATAAATGAAATCAATATCTTGCTAGAAATACTTAATGTTGACTGGTTAAGACAACAGAAGAAAATAGAAACATTGGTTAAAAAAATTGATACTGGCAAGGTGAGAAAATAAAAGACCTGGGCGGTATTGTCATTGTCTAATCTCTTCAATCAAGCGGGATTAAATGGGAGAATATAAACCTAATTGCTTTCAGAAGTTTTAGATTGTATGTGTTACAGTGATGTGAGCTATTGAAAGAGTGCATTTTGAGAAGTATTTTGTAGTAGGAAGAAAATAAATGATTTAACACCTTTAATGGCACAGTGCTGGGAACACGAGGGAGCCATCAATATAAATGAAAACATGGTGCACTTTTATTGGAAGATATAACCGCTGCCAATAAATATACTGTCACCACACTGGGCCCTGTCATCTCCAAAATGGAGCAAACCTACCGGCCAGAAGCTGCAGGAAGAAATGTGCAGGAGACCTGTGTCTCAGGTTGACTGAGGCTGCATTGTATGCACGTGTGTGCACCCGTGCTTTTTTCTGATGCCACACCAAACTGCTTTATCTTCCCAGCAATCATTCTCTTTTAATGAAAAGGACAGCATAATCCATTTGCCAGCACATCTGACAGAAAAACTGGTATCACCAAATTTTTAGAAACCCAGTCTAAAATTACCAATTTTAATTTCATGCAATCCGCTCAATTTGAAATGAACTTATTAGAACACTGCATTACTCAGCACTATGACAGTTAAAAAAATGAGCTTTTAAAAATTCTGTTTCTTAAGGAAAAGACTATTTTAAAAGATATTTTATAATATAATCCATATAGTATTCACCTTGCAACTAAGGTAACACCTGCATGATGAGCACTGTTCACTAGTAACCAGTAATCTAAAATGAACCATTTCACTATGGACTCAGAAAAAGGATGAAAGCCCACCTCCATGTGCTATGTGCCTATGTTTATAAAATACTACTGTGGCAATTGTATATTTCATTAGCAATGTGAGCCCATGAAAAACATAGAGAAAAATTAAAATGAACTACCATTACGAGAAAATAGATATACTTTTATATCTGTGCTTTCCAATACAAATAGAACATTCACTTCTTTCCTAACACACAGAAAATGCCCTTTTATTTCTTTGCTCTTTATTTTTGTAGCCACAGCAACTCTGAAAGAGTATTTAAGGCAGTAACTATCTCAGTGTTACAGCACTGTGGGTGAGAGGAAAGACCACTTAAAAGACTGGAAAGAAAAACGAGTGATAGTGTCTTCCCACCCATAAATATACACTGAATTTCTTTACAGTCAGGCAAGACCGTAACCCCTACAGCTGTGACACCTACAACTGCCACCAATGTCAACAAGAGACAGAGAGAACAGAAGGACAAGAATGTCGAAACTACAACACATTTGCAAACAATTAATAATCAGCACTATGAAATAACACCTAAGAAATGTCAAGCAAGAAGAAAATCAAAGAACATAATCTGTGCTGTATGTTAAATGTGTCAGAGGCCCCAAAGAAAAAAAAGTATGTAATCGTAGCTGTAGTGTAAAGGGAATGTTAAGGTTGTCAAGAAAAGAGAGTTCCTTTACTTTAGCAGGCTTAATTTTTGTTCCTTGCAAATTTCACCACTGGGGCTCTTTTGTTGGGCTTTGTTGGTTTGGGTATTTTTGGTTGGGTTTGGGGGGCAGGGGGGGGTTGGGGGGGGGGCTTTTTTCTTCTTTGTTTTGTTTGTTTGTTGGTTTTTTTTTTTCAATTTTAAATGTGGATTTTTGGACCAGTGTAACTGTTCCTCTTCTTGGAGGTCTGCAGCACATGACTTCACTGGCAGTGACCCTGCGGAACAATGTACTCTGCAGCGAAGTTATTCTTGGAGAGGAGGCGACAGGATGTTCTCATGTAGGCAGTATGCAATTATACATTGTTATCTGGTGACAGCTGATCCAGCAGCCAGCACGCTGCAACACAAGTCAATATTGCTTCTCATATAGAAAGGATGAACCTCCCTACAGAACAGAGGTTAAATCTAGCAAATGTATCCAAAGGAATAATCAGTTTCTCCACTTGCAGGTGTAAAGAAGAGGTTTATGGCCACAGTTGCATTATTATTCCCTCTAATATTATCCTAGATTATATTAATTGCTCCAGTATGTGTCTCTGTACAGAACTAAGAGAAATGCCTTTTGTCTCTTCTGTCTTATACATACATATTGCACACATACAGCAATACAATATGTTTCTATGAAACACCAGTTTATCATCGGAGCTCTCCCAATACAAGGCTACAAAGACACTTAGAGATAAGAGTTGAATTACAAAGATTTACACCTAACTTAATAAAGAGCTCTGCTACGAAGCTATCACAGTACTTAAAGGCATCTACCTCCAAATTAGTCATCCTGGTTTCTTTTACAGCTACTGGAGAGCACTTGCATGATGTCTCTCATCTTAACCTGTAGCAACCATCTGAAACACTCTAAAAGTGCCTGCCTCTGTCCATTAACCACACTCCATCAACAATTACCATAAGTTTCTGAAGATAAATTCCACCTTTCCAGTGTAGCTACAGATAAGGTTAAGTATCTGGGAGATTATTTATGCTATTGAAATTGGAGAAAAAAGGGAAAAAGACAAGAAGATAGACAAATTCTTTGCAGTATGCAGAATTTTAAACATTCATTTAACCTGTTAGCCTTTCTCTGATTCCTTCATCATCACTTACCTTAGGCTTGTTCTTGAAAAGGAGAATGTGCTGTCACAGTCCATCTGCCTTAACACAGCAGTGATTTCCTTCTTATGTGTGCAAGCATTCAAATCTCGTTTTTGGGCATACCACTGTGTGAAACCAGTACTTGGGTAAATGTTTGCACAAGGGTTGTCATAGGAGTAGCTAGGGGGCAATTTTCAGTAGGATTGGAATCATCCTTTGTCCATTCTACCCATGATAAACCCGTTATTTTTCCCGCTGTGCACATCCAATGCATATTACGTGAGCTGTTCAGACTCCCAACGCTAATTCACCTTCATGCTACACAACTTACTGACTACTGTGGGATGGGTCATATCACAGATGTTTTCTCAGGGAAAATAATTTTTATCTGATGTTGTAGCTGTCCTGAGGACTAGAACTGGCCTATGGGCCACAATATCCCTTAGGCTATCAGTTGGATGGCTTTGTTCTAAATTACCCATGAAGTGGGTGCTACTAATGAGCACACAAAAATAATGCCAAATTAAGTATCATAACAAAATAATGTATTATCCATAAAATCCATTTTCACGATCCTCTGGGCTAAATGAATGCAAAACTTTTTATTTGAGGTTATACTTGAGCAGCTACAGCAAACTGCAGAATGACTCCAAAACCCAGTTACCAATAGAGGAAGATTTGCCTTCTGAGTGTGCGCATATGAAGAGAATTTTTTTTTTTTTTGGTCTAATTTTGTGACTTTGAAACCAGTGTATGATCATGTTTCCTCCCAAAAGCTGGCACAAACCTTTGAGACAGACTGACATTTGATCCAGTAGAATGGTACCTGTGGCAGTTGTACAACTGATCAAGCTGCTAAATAAAATTATGGGGAATAACAATTTTGGAAGTTATGTTTGCAATTTTGTCGATGAAATGAAATTACTACATGCAATGGGTTGACCCTGGCTGGATGCCAGGCACCCACCAAAGCTGCTCTATCATTCCCCTCCACAACTGGACAGGGGAGAGAAAATAAAATCATGGGTCATATTGTTAAAGCTAGACAGAAATGGGGAAGGAGCTTTTTCCTGTCAGAAAATCTTTTGTGGGATTGTAACATTTCTGATCAAACTATTGACAAGGAATTCTCTCCGCTTTAAACAAAAACTACTTGAATCAAAATAAGAGAAATAAACATCAGCTGCTTCTTCCCCAGAGAGACCAACAGTGTCCTAGTACATGGGAAAGTAAAGTACAAATACTCACTCACCTCACTTGACTCAAACCACTATCATGAACAGTTATCATATCCCAGCTCATTATATCAGAAGCTGAACTACAGTCTGCTACAAGACTGCACAATAGGGTTTATCAACAGAGAACTCTCACACAGTTTTTCCCTTTGCTTTTTGCATTCAGAACAGGGCCCTCAATCACATTCCTTTAAAACTGTGGTTACTAAAGGAAATTATGGTTTTGGTCCATTATTTGGGTTAAATTCAGAGAAACTTTTATGCCACCCCAGTTCAGAATTCTCCATCAGCCTGCCTCCTCCAAATGAAACAGAAGCTCATACTGTGAGGTTTTGCTTTAGGTTATACAATCTACCAGCCCCAAGCTGAGTTGAGACTGCACTTTTCTTCATTTTACTATTCTTTGTTTAACTACTTAACTTCAAAAAAGGTCTTCCACCCACGTTCCCTTCCCTTGGCTTCCTCTGCTTAGCTGACGTGCAGTTCTTCCCTTCAGCCCTTCTGGGTCCTAGCTAATCTCCTGAGCAGGTGGCAATGGGGAAGCTGCCAGAGCAATACCAGGGCTCGTTCAACACGAGCCACCGGAGCAGTATTTTAAATAATCTCAGCGCTATATGCTTGCCTATTGACAATATTTTTCTTGGTATAAATGACTACATATTCTTTTAAGTGCAAACTCTTATTTTTTAAAAATTTATTCAGCAATAATCTTTGGGGAGGGGGAGGGGTATTTTTGTGTGAATTGTGTAATAAGTTTAAATGTCCCACTGTGGAATAGGAAAAACATTTCTTATCCTGCTGTAGTTACTTATCAGAAGCTGTTATGGAAACGTGAAGAGAAAGAGAAAGAGAAAGAGTTTGTGAAAAGCAGTGAAATTTGTTAGGCCCTTCAGAGCTAAGGAAAGATAAGCCTCAGGGAAAAGCTAGATATGCAGATATTTCTTAATTGGTTTCAAATGTGTTTTCTTTGAAGTGTCACTGTACTAAATAAAGATTCTGTTTCAAGAAATTTGTTGGGTCATAGCGTTAACCACTGTCATTGATTTTGGAGAGAGAAGAGTAAGTCAAACCTTCAAAATTAATATAGTATTCTGGGACTGTAGCTAAGAATGTTGTTTGAAGCTGAGAGTGTCCCCAGTTTGTCCAAGAGTTATTTGATCTGTACTGTATGTGTACATTGATATTTTGACCTTGGCCAGCCTTGAGGTTAGCTTCATCCATGCCTGTCTCCATAAGATGTGTTTTCCCCATCTGCACTACACCAAAGCATCTATATTATACCAAAGTAACTCCTACTGCATTTTTTTTTTTCTGAAGCAAAGCTGTTAAAAGATCTGTCCTCTGACAATTCAGCTCTTCTTCCAGCTATATCCTTCTTTGCAGGAAGCAAAGTGGATGAAAAAGAGGCAGAAAATAGGAACAATGGACTGCAGTTGATGGACAGCATCTTCATCACTTCCCTCCAGCAAGGACAGCACAGAAGAATCACTACAGAGCCAATGTCTGCACATCTCTCTCACTTCTGTTCCACTCTTCAAGGGGAGCTTTGTACGTCTTCCTCAAGAGGTACCTGACCAGTGATGGTTCAGTCATTCGGCCTAAAGGTTTTGCACTGTTTCTTAGCTAAAGTTAGAAAAAACCATAGTTCTTGTTCACTTACACCAACGCTTCCACTGCAAACAAAAGCATACCCAGACAAGAGAAGTAATAAATAAAATAATAGTGTGTTGGCATTATTTTTTTGTCAGAATCATCAAAAAGTATTGCATAAAAAAATTAATTGGAAAATAATTCTTCTCTTCAATTTGACAGTTGAAATTAGATAAATATAATTTTACAAATGAGAGATTTTAAAAGTCACAATAGTTAAAAAAATAAATTACCTGTGATAAATTGCAGCTCATTAAACCGGTTGCAGTGGTCATTCACTAGAGGAAAATGTTACCATGTATTACCATTTGTTAAAGGAAAAGCAAAACCTTATTTAATATTCATTGAACCATTTAAATAAATAGGTTACCTATATTAATAACATAAGAACTTCCAAAACAGCTAGAATGAAAAACAGAAGTCATAGAATAGCAACACTCAGCCTAGGTATGATTCTCATGAAAAAAATACCCAACTTGAAAATGAGAATAATACAGTGCTATTGCTCTGTTCTCTATGAATGATTCCCTAAACATGCCTTTTCCCCTATTTGGCTGTAGCTTATGTAACAAGAAGCAATGTATTCAGGCTAGACATAAGTATAAATGCAGAATCATGCAGCCTAGCTATGTTTTCTGTTTCTTTCTCAAACCCTTGTTTCTGAAAAACAGAATGAGGGGGAAAAAAAATCTTAAATGGCTTATTATTTATTACACCTAACAAAAGCAATGCCATTAAATGCATGAGATTTTTCGTGCTGAAATAGTGTCGGTGCCTTGGTGTGCTAATCCCTCTCGGAGAGGAAGGACTGCCTGCCCTGGTGCCAGCAGAGGGAGCATAGAGCATTGCTTTTTGTGGGCTTCAAACCTGCAAGGGCAGCTTTGTCCTTTCCTTGTTCCAATTTTTCCCCCCAATTAAATGTTTTTAAAACTTAATGATCGCACATTCCGTGCTAAAAGCACCTTTTTATGCATCACAAATACAGCTGTGAGGTAACACAGGTGTCAGACTGCTGTAGGATAATTAACTTCTAGCATCTGGAACACCAAGGCAGACACAGGTAGGGAATTTCACCAAGATGAGAGGTAAGATACCCCAGAGCATGGTGGCTAAATTGTGTAACAAAAATGCGTCTTCAAACCATCCT
Organism: Mohoua ochrocephala; assembly: GCA_013398855.1. Taxonomy (NCBI): domain Eukaryota; kingdom Metazoa; phylum Chordata; class Aves; order Passeriformes; family Acanthizidae; genus Mohoua; species Mohoua ochrocephala. The sequence goes on along the minus strand of VZTA01025042.1, from coordinate 67,055 downwards.
CACTTAGCGGCACAACACGTGCTCAGGCACAGCAGTCACCGCACAAAGGGGAGATGCTGCTCTACAAAGGGCATGTTCGTGCACATCCGCGTGTCCAACACACCTGTGCCCAACCGGCTACGGAAGGGGTGTGACCTGGGCGTTGTGAGAATTAATTAGCTAATGAGCCTTATCTTCCTGTCATTACTCAGGTAAAACTTCCATGTGTCTGAAGCCAAGTAACTGCAGAACTTCTGAGGATGAAACGCGGGATGTCTGCGCTCCTTGCGCGGCTGACAACAGCAGGGCCTGTTTGCCCCCTCACTCCGGACGGAGGAAAAATGCGCGGTAAGCCCTTCTACGCACTAGAAAATCCATACAAAGGACTCCAGAAAACTTAAAGACAGAGTCAATTAAGGCCTTTTCTTTTCCTCATGATTCTGATTATCGGATTCTCACAAAATTGGATCCCACTATACCATGCCTTCAAAGGGACTCTTGTTAAAGCAAACAGCAGCACTCAGCATCTTGCAGGTTTTATTCCCAAGTAAAAAGCTCATTGCGAAATGTAGCAGACAGACACATCCCTTGGCTCCCTGACTCTCCCTAAAAGAGTCTGGAACCATAAAGCTTCCAGAATCAGATTTTCATAACTTGAAGCCTAAGGTTGTAGAGGATCTTCTCATGCACGGTTAGTGCAATTGCATATGTATAGCTGGCTTTTGTACATACAAATGGAGCCTGTATGCTAGTGCATGGCTCAAAGGAATCTAGACAGCTATACAAAAACACACATGGGCCTCAGTTTTTGTTTTATGAGGTGAATTAAGTGAAGGGGGAAGACGAAGGTGATGGGAAAAAGATGAAATTCAGACCTCATCAAAGTGAAGGGTAGTTTTCCTATAGACTTCAAAAGATTCAAAGCTTCATCTGTTACATTTATGTGCTACTGAACCCAGAGATATGCTCAGAAACAGGTTTCAACCTCAATTCATTTGGCAGCCCAACTTCTTCCTGGTTGAACGGTGGAAGCACTGACAAGAATCTCAAAAGAAAATTTTACCATGATCTAAATCAGTAGTTCCCAATTTTTTCTGGCTGTCTGGGCAAATACCTCCTTTTAAGAGACAGTGGGAGCCTTCTAACCCAGCATTTATGACTCACATAGCCCAAGCTAGAGTGTTCATGGAGTTGTCCATTGGACTGGCATGCAAACTAGCACCACGTTTCCCAGAATCCGTGAATTTGCTATGTAATTCATTCCCAAGCTGCTCCTGCAGCTACTCCTGGGAATAGGTTACGAGCTGGATAAATTGAGTTTGCAAGCTCTGTTTAGCCTATACCTTGCAGAATGAGTGTTCTTCCTCCAAGTTCACACTGTTTACATGGATCTGACTAAGCAGCATTAACTGTCTTTCAACAGCAGCTTACATCCTTCTTTTGGGAAGAGGAGTGGGAGGAAATGTGGGAAAAGTTCCCCTCTTGTTGTCAAATTTAACGTTGGTCTATGCAAGTACAACATTGCTGACACTGCCGTAAAATCCTGGCCACACTAAACTTGATGGCAAAATTCCCTTTGACTTTATTAGAGTCTAGATTTCACAACAAGTGTTAAGGGAGTGTGACTGCAAGACTGAGGCAAAGGCAAAGTAAAATCAAGAACAGTTTCCTCACTGCAATCCAGAGACAATGCACGGTTCTCCAGGGCTATAAGGCAAGAAATAAAAATATAAATAAAGATATAAATTAATGAAATTGATACCCTGCTCAGACAGTTGCTAGTTCTTGGCACTTTTTTTCTCCCATCTTGTCATCTATAGACACCTGTCCAGCTGCCCTTTCTTCACACTTGACTGTCCAGTTAAGCTTCTCTGTCAGCCTTGCTGTGTCACTCCTCTTTCAGCACATGATGTCAGCTCTCCTGCCATCTTGCTGTCACTCCTTTCATATGGCAGGATTCACGGCCTTAGCTCACAGACCTGTTTGTACATTGGAAGAAAAATATTTGTCATACTTGTTTCTAATCCCCCATTAAAAACGAGCATAGCTAAGTAGGAGAAGCCTGTCAGGAAAGTACTGACATTGAGCTTCTCTGCCAGCAGTGTTCCAAAACACTGGCTTTTTCTTCTGCCTACCCAAAGATATGAGAAGAATTGAGAAGTGAAGGATTCAGCTCTGCTAGGGAATAAGCATACATATTCTGTAATGCTTTTTCAAGTGCTCTTCTACATGTAGGTCAGTGAACAGCAGAGGTTTTGGTCCTAATTATTGTTTTGTTGCAGGATTCTTTTTCTCCACTTATCTAATGGTGGCTAAGCAATCATTTTGCACTGCTGGGCAAAGGCAATAGCAAACTTGTTAACTGAGCATTTTCATACTGCTCTCCAGCACAAAAGACACACCTCAAAGCCCCCAAGGTAGCAGGTTCTAAAGTGTCACTCATTTTAACAGCAAAATATTGCCATACTCATTGTGTGAGCAGACCTTAGGTTAGCTGGTATAATGTGACACATGAGAATGTGTAATTCTTGGTCACAGCAAAAGAGAGTAAGAAAACAGGTTTTTACAGCAAAAGCTTTCCATCATGGTTCCCTTTGCAGGACATGGATAACCTCCGACTTCCATATGGTGCTGGATTCTCAGAGGATGGAAGTGAGCAATGGTAAATCACCCCAGATGAGTATCTCCTCCTCAATATAATAAGCAGTTTATGTATCCGGCTGCAAAAGTGTTCTAGGAAGTTGCCAAACAGGAAGGAGATCCTTGCCTGAAGTAATTTGCAAGCTAAAGGCTGGATCCTACCAAAGCATCTGGTCTGAGGTTTTGAACAGCTTTTACTCCCATAAGATTTCAAAAGATATTCAGGAGGGCCATGTCTTACAGCATGCTGTAAGGTTTGGCTAAAATTGCCTGTGAACGAGTCTCAGGCACTTAGCAAGCCCATGTTACCTTAGCCTTTAAACGAGGGCAGAAATGTGCTGTGGATCGATGAACTGAAACTACACCCACAACGAGACGAAATTATATTAACAGACACACGAACATATCATATTGCAAGTGAAAGACAAACAGTATGTTACTGCACTCAAAAATCTTTAAAAATATGCAAATCTTCATTCCCATGGCCTGACCCACCAGCGCAATGCTGCCAAAATGGATGGGTTAATGCCACGGGATGAACTGCGCAGATCACAGACTTAAACCTGCTGCCACGCACCTCCTTTCTCATGACCATTTGTTTCAATTAAATACCCTCTGGCCACCCTTAGGCCAACAGTGATATTCTTTATATCTTGTTAATAGGTGTCATGATAAAGAAATAAGAGCATATATCCTACGTTGCGTGAGTGAGGAGAATTTAATGCTGCTGCACATTAGCTGGCACTTTCTTTTTTACCTGGATTTTCACAGACTCCAAACCTCCAAAAAAGTTTGATCTTCTCCTTGCTTCATCCTCTGGCTTTTCTGTCAGTTTTTTTTTAAGAGTTACATTTCTGGCTAGAATACAATGTTTTAGTCACAGTGTACGGCCATTGCAAAGAATATTTGACCCCTGCTTTTTATTTCCTAAGTGTATCATCAGTTCCAAGCACTGAATATATTGGCAGAATTGGGCATTGCTAAACGGCAACACTAAGTCTAACAGATCTGGATTTTAGTTAGTTAGCACGCACTAACTACCTCGTGTGATGGCAGGAAATGACAGCTCCAAGGCTGAAATCAGATCCAGGCAGGTGGGCTCCTAAAGGGGGTTGGTGCAAACACAAATGTTGGCCCGTGTGGATCCAGCTGCAGCAACAGAGCCTGAGGTTGCAGAGGCCTTAGGAGAAAAACCTGTAGTCATATTTAAAATCTAATGCACCCAACACATTATTATGCACACACAACCATATACGAAGTAGCACACGTGGCGATGCATCAACACTGCCTGCATCAGATAGTTAAGGGCACTAAGCAAAGTACAGAGGTCCAGACTTGCCTACGACGAGACATTTCAGTAATTCTCAGGTTCAGGAGTTTTGTTCCTAAATAAATCGATTGGCTAAGTCCATGACATCTTTTCGAACTCCAGGATACAGTGTTCCTGTGAAAGAGAAGAATCAGAGCGAACAGCTTTTCCTTGCAAACCACGCAGATCACTTCCTTTGTGGTGTGGAAGACACGGGATGAGTTACCCCAGTCATCGGAGCAGATGCAGAAACCAGTGGAAATGAGGAGATAAAAAGTCAAAGCCCAAGGATTGGCTAATAGAGAAAGAAGTGTTGTAATTGCTAAATCACCCAAACTGCTTTGCCAAACTTTGACATGCTTGATTTCCTGTGCTTAAATAATTTTTAGGCTTTAAAANGGGGGGGGAGGGGAAGTGCAGAAAAATAACCAGCTGTTCCTTGTATAGTGCAGGAAACATGTATGATTTATTGCTTTAAGGTTATTTTTGAAGGGGCTGCCTGTGGCAGCCGGAGTGCCGGAGAAGTCACTGAGGCCTGTCCACTTGAAGGGCTCAAACTGTTTCCTGAACAGCCCTTCTTCACTCGTCACCTCCGACAGCTCCCATTGACAACGTGTGACTGGGGCCCCGGAGTGTTTTAAAGCCGCGGGGGGCCGGGGCGGACAATGGGGCTGTCAATTACCTTTTCCCCCGTTGTGAAAGGGGCCGGCNCGTCCCCATCCCCGCTCCCCATCCCGCGCCCGGGGGGGAACGCCCAGGCTGCGCTACCTAGATTGTGCCTTTAAAAACTTCCTGTGTGCCTTGATGGCTTGCTGAGAGGACTGTCCATCATACAGGCGCTTTGTCTGGCAGTCACTGCCATTTGAATTTGACTGACTGAGGAAGCCCGAGTTATTTGTAAAGAACAACAAGGCTTTTCATTCATAATTTCAGTGGGGGGACAGGGTGCTAATGACTGAGCTTGAATAACCAGGGAATGCGGTATTCAAGGCAGGAAGAAGCCCAACTGGCTGCCAAATGAGAGGAAGGGAGGGGAGGGGGATGTAGGTGAAAGTGCTTGTGTGAAAAGGCAAACAATGAAATCGGGATCACACGCATGTATACAAATACAAATCAGGTTCTCAAAAGGTGAGACAGGCAAAGACAGAAGCAGGAAGGAGAGCGGAGGAAATTCCCGTTTCTATTTCATTGACTTGCCTTCAGAACCAGCTTCTGCAATGCTAAATCCGAGAGGGTCTCAGCAAAAGGCAGCTCTCTTCCCTCCTGCCGCCCTCTCACCACACAGAAAATGCTTTCCCTCTCCTAGTCCTTTTTGCTGCAGAAAAAATCCTTGGGTTTGAAGTTGGGACGAATGAAGATTTTGCCTTTGCAGCTTAAACTCCAGCTTCCACCAAACTCGAAAGTACTTCTGCAAGCCTGGGCTGTGGCCCAGCATCTACCATCCGTACATATAATTTTATATATTGACCCTCTAATTTAGACATATATTTACATATATTCTCTAACTCCAAAAAGACATTGTCTTTACAGAAGTCAAACTTTACCTGATGCAAAAGCTATCCAATTAAATAAAGGTTGTTGCCTTTATTTCTATTGTCTACAGGGGGATTTTGAATAAGGCAGTAACAGAAATTTCCTTAGCTAAAACGGATTTTATAGAGCCATAATGTGTGTCCCTGTGGAGAAAACAAATCTACAGAGCTAAGAAAGAAAATAGAAATTGAACGGCACATACTCTGGAAAACACAACTGCTTTGACACAACGTAAACCATCAGAACTGGGTATAATTTATGCCAATTTGAATTGCGTTGTGAGTAAGCAACAATAAGAAAACTTAAAATATGTTAAACGGTTTAAACACTTAACCTCAAGAATGAAGGAAGTTTTCCAGTGGGCTTATTTTGCAAGCTTGTTCTGTCAGATGCGGTGGATTTATTGTCTATGTTTGTAAGGCAATTTCCAATGCTTCCTTTAACTTTCATTAATTAGAACACCATCCTGGGAGCTGCTCTGGACAGCTGGATTCCCTCCCTGGCCTGGAGCACATCAGACTTTCACTCAGGCTCCAGAAGGAGTCAGGGGCTTGTTTAGGAGGAACAGCTCCGAGATTCAGCTTCTCTGTTAATTTCAGCCTTTGTATCTATGGGACTTTTGAAAGTAATAGGCCTGCTTAAAATACAGGAAAAGGTGATTACGAAACCACAAATGAGATAGGAGTAACTACACCAGATGCAGAGATGGAAGTTTAGAGGAACTCTTTAATCAAGGGGTGGGAGTGGATGCTCCTGCAGAGATAACCTTGTTTAGATAATCAAACATTTTGTCCTCTTCCCTCTCAAAGTAAGATAATTGTCTAACAGTTCATACCCTTGTTTTAAGGTGTTCCGATTCTATTAGATGCAGATTCTGAAATTTTGGTTGTGCAGAAAGACTCTGGAGGTCACAAGGAAATCAACACTTTGGGCCTCCAAGGGAAACAGCATGTACACAGCACAGAGACTTGACTGGGACCTGAGAGTCCTAGCTCTTGCTTTTGAGATAAGTTACCTCTTTCTTTCTTCCCTGTTTTTTCTCACCTCTAAAATGGGCTTAGCAACATCTCCTGAAAACTAGTTTGAGAACTGTGGAGAAAACTGTCATAGAATATACAGTGTTTTAATTATTGTCATTGACATTGCCATTATAATCAGGAAAAAAAAAGACAGTACAGATCTGACAGGAGGATCGGGGTATTTCACACTTTAATACTTTTTTTAATTGACGTAACCATATAACCAGTATTTATTTTGGTTGTGTTCTGATTTTCGGACAAGTGATGTGGAAATACCAGTTTTTATTTTTCTTTTTGTGCAAAATTCATTAGTCTCCAGGAAATTATTCTGTCCTGCATACATTACCTCTGCTTCCAGGATGCGCTTGCATGCCACTCAGATGAACACAAGTCTTTCACAACTGAGAAAAATAAAAATAATCTCAGTAAATAGGACAAACATGATATACTTTTTTTTTTTTTTAAGATTTGCTCAATCCGCTTCCTTTAGTTCACAGCAAAATCTCTAAGTCTGACTTGTGCGTATGCCTTGACTGACTTGCAAGATTTATGTTACCAATTGCTAATCTCTCAGAGTATTTTTTGAACTCCAGCCTCCACTGCAGAAAACTACCTTATGTTCTGGGAGCAGAGTGGCCGTCACAGCATGGAGGTCCGTGGAGGCTACCTCGCACTTCTGAGAAGAGCAGGCATCCGTCTTCTTCCAACTCCACTGCTCACAGTACCCAGGATATTCATTTACCTTTCTACCACATTGCAGTTCAGAGCTAGTTTGGGTATCTCTACATCAGTGGTTTTCTCACTGTGATCTGTGAATTCCTATGGACTACTTCTAAATGGGAGGTCTCATAATTTACAATTTTCTAAAAAAGCCTGTGCTTCCCTTATGCTTTTTTTTCTCTTCTAAAGCATAGAAAAAGTCTACAGACTGAAGAAATTTGAAAACTACTGCTGCAAACCACAGCTGAGATGTGATAAGTCTCTTCATAAAACCTCCTTTCAAATTTCCCATAACTTCTAACTTTGACCTCTTCCATTTCTTCTGAGTCACTTTAATCCCAGGTCAACACATAAATGTCTGCATCCTGCTACAAAATATTTTGGGAATTCCCAAACTAGCACTTATTAACATTTTAATAGGCAATCAGTTGATTTTGCATAAAATTCTAGTATAGTCAAGCCCAGTGTTATCTAGCCTCTAACTGAATGAACCTAGGAAGTGCAGTGTTTCAAGCACTAACAGACAAGGCTCCTCTGTGCTGTCATTCTCAGGATTACTTCTACCAAAGAAGTCGAAAATATGAGGAGGAATACCCTAACAAAAACAAATACACCCTAACAAAAACAAATACAACAAATACACCATAAAAAGCCTTCTATACGACCAGCTTAGCAAATAAACTTCACTAAGTCCCATCCACGCCAAATTGTCCCACTTAAGAACATTTGGTCTCAAGGTATTTGAAAAGAGAAAATTAATCATAAAATGCATTGTATAAGCTAGAAAGGTTTATAAAGTTGAATTCCAAAAAACCAATGCTGATTTTATCAAGGACACAAATATAACCAAAAAACATTGAATGACACATCAAAGAGCAGAGTAGCTTTATTAGAACAATTTACATGCAAAAGCTCCACATTATATTACAAGTACTAAATGTATATATCCTTCAGTATAATTTCAGAAGGATCAGGAAAGGGATTTGTTTATTCTTCAAGTTTACATAAGTATATTTGGTATTCAACAAGAAAATATCCTTCTGGCAACTGTCCCTCTATATACTGGGGCAATCACCAGATGGGATAAAGTAACACAGGATCTGGCCTATATCACCTTTAAGGAAAGTATCTGTCACGAGCTAGACCTGAAAATAGTAGAAATCCGAGAATATCTGGGCATCACTAAAAGCAGGGGACTCAATCGCTGAGCAGCTTCAGAGCATGTGTATTCCAAACCAGAGTGGCAGGCATTAATTCTATCTTTCACATGTAACAGTGCTGATCCTTGTCCCACCAGACTGCATTCCCAGAACACAATGTTCATTTTCCCCCTCTCCTCAGGGAAGAGAATTCCAGGATTTCCATCAGGTAATCTACAATAAAAATTGCAAACGCAAAACTAACAGTACTGAGTCAAGGACCTAATTTTCTTCATAAATATGTCCAGCTGTTTACAGCGCAGTGTGTTTGACTTCTCTGTTTCTCTCTATGATTTATCTAAGTGGCCTTATCTGCCCTGAGAACCTCAATGAAGTAACAGTAGGCAAAAAAAGCTTTAAAGGTAATCACTTTTAAAAAGCTCTATAATTCCTTTATGTACTTTAGCTTATTCAGAGTCACAAACAGAGAGGATAATCAATTAAAGGTTTAAGTTTCTATGGAACTTCTGGGCATTAGAAGCAATGTGCAGCCAAACGTAGTCCTTTTAGGATGTGCAGAATCAATATTCCCATATCATTGCATTAACTCATGAGATAATGCATGAAATGTTCTCAAGTCAGCAGAGTACTGCCTTCACTTTCATTCCCTTGCAGGAAGAATTCCTTATGAATGAATTCCCTTACTTCCCTTCCTTTTCAAAGTAAAGGGGGAAACCACTTGTTTTCAGGTCCTGGTCTGAAAATCAAATCAAGTAAAAACCTGTGGGACAATTTCAGGATGAAGCAGAAAAGTTTCAGCTATTTCAGATGGGTGTCTATCATGTCATACACTTTTCAAATGTATGTGCCCCATTTTTCACCTGAAGCCACTGGAATTGCTACTATTCAAATATATCATACACATACAACACCTATACACATATAAATATATGTGTATATATACATACACAACAGCTACATTTCTCTGCTGAGAACAAACTCAAGAACTTCATCTCAAAAATCAAGGTCTGCTTGGGTTAAAAGCAAACAAACAAAAACCCAAAAAACAAAACATGCAGTGGTTAGAGCAAACCACTAGGGGAAACATAATCACATGCATTAAGCCACTCTCCACGACAAGAAATGTGGAGTGATACGTGTAATCCTCCAAAAGCTGGTTCCAAGGTACCGTCAGATGAAAAATTTGAGAAATCAGCGTCGAGGTTCCAACACGAACACACACAAGCACATGCACAAAAAAGAGCACACCTAATTTTTGCAGATTTGTGCACTGTTTATTGACTACCTTTGTGCCAGTTAGTGCTCAAATCTTTGCAGGTTTAAGGCTTCTCTTTCAAACTCATCAGTACCAGGATGCTGTATTCTTGGGGGTTTTGCTAGCTCTATTTTTGGTGCCTTTGTTTTTTTTCCTTTTTTTGAGCTATAAGACATTGATGCTTCACCATTTTGCATGCATGACTGGCCCTGTGAATAAAAATAGCTTCACTGTTTTCAGATCTGCCTTTGAGACTACTCTCTATATTAAGTGTATACACCTGTAGTTGAGAACTGGTGTGGAAATTGGTGACTGCACTACTGACCGACAGATTTAAAAATCGCGTTATGAACTTTCCAGTTTAAAACACTATTTATGTACTCAGTATAAACGACGATAAATAATTTAGCAGACCTGTCCCTGTCCCATGTGTATAGGTTTGCACAAAGAGTTCTTAACCTATTTTTGACTTTGCTATGTGGGAGGAAGTGATATTTGTCTTTCTACAGTGAGGGGAATATGGTGTTTTCTCTTTCCCGGATATTTTAACCCATACTTATCTCTCACAGCTGAACACCGTGGACTCCCTTGCTGACACAGAGCGCGCAGCCTGAACACAGGGCACATCTCCGAGGATGCTCATGCCGCTGCCCGGCGCATCCTCATGGAGACGCCAGGCCGCTGGGTGCCCCCTCCCGCGGGGAAGCTCAGGGAAGGCCCGCGGCTCCCTCCGGCGCTGCCCGGCGCCGAGGCTGCTGCCCCCGCGGAGCCGCCCTGACCCG
>VZTA01025042.1:10298-51867 GCA_013398855.1 Mohoua ochrocephala | reverse complement strand
ATTTGGCAATATTTAAAATAGGTGGTCATCCTTAAAAGTTACAGATTTATTTATATAGATTTTTTTATTTTATTTTATTTTAAGAAAAATCTCTTGAAGGAAGGGAGCCAGCACTTAAAAGGTTAAGTGTTTTGCATTGATGTTAGAATAAAGACAGTGTCTTGGGATATTCATTGTTAAACTGTTTGGCTATATTTTATTATACTGCAGTACAGTATTATTGTTGGTAACTGATGTGTACAGAGTAACACTATGGTGCTCTTTCTAGGTATAATTGAAGACATTGTGTGGTCCTTGTAAGAAGTTTGGTTCCTGCTTGGGTTTTAGTTGTAAAATATTGTTCTGGATTTTTGTATAGGTAATTGGATTTTGGAGCCACTTTTAAGATATGATAAAGGCAAAACATACTAACTAATTTAGAGGGCAGTACTTGAAACTTGTGCATATTTGAGTGTGGAAGTTATTTACAAGTTCCCATCTTCTGTGTCTTTTACTGGGTTTTCATTTAAATTCTAAAGTCTGCATTTCTACTTTGTAGTTAACGATCCCTTAAAGTAATATTCACAATCAAGTAGGCTTCTTGGATGCTGGCATTATTTGATTATATTATGCATGCCTCTGTCCCACAAGCCACTCTTGGTAATATTTACTGTTAGAAATGTAGTCTATGGAATTTTTTACGCGTTAAAAAAAACCCCCAAACAACTGTGGTGGTATTGCTTTTGTAGTATGGAGCCTTAAAATAACAATCACAGTGGTGTGCACCAGTATGACACACACTAAAATACTGGAGAGAGATATTTTTACTTGTGCTGTCGAAGTTTTTGGTAGCACTAACTCATTTAATGTCTAACCTCAAACATTTTATTGCTATTTAGTGCTTTTCTTGGGACCATTGGTATTAAACTAAAATTTCCTATTTACATCATGTAAAGTTTAATGTGTAAAGAGACTAGCCTACCAAAATATTATCCAGTTTTAAACAAAATTGGAGAATTATATGTCTGTCATCAGCAGGTCACATTACACTTGCTGAATACTTGCAAGGTAGTTTATTTTTATTTTTTTTTTAATATAAGGTGTTCAGTAGCCTGATGTGAAGTGTCACTTCAAGTGGCTGAAATGTAATCACTTTAAAGGCTATGGTCTAACCAGAAGATGGCCTGGGAAGCCCTAGTTAGCAGGAATAATACCTAAACTTTCTAGAGCCACAGGTTAAGCTGCATGGTCCTAGGAAAGAATCCCCTTAAGCTCTTCACAGCAGTAGGCAGAACAGGCCAAGGGAAGTGCGCTCAGCTGACTGTGCTTGTCCCAGATGTGACTCTTTTTTTTTAATGGCTGATGCATTACTTGATTGTGCGCGGTGCTGTGGGGTCCTGCAGGCTTGAAAGGCTGCTGGAGAGAGCGTGAGATGTGTTGCAATAGTGAATCTTCTCTTTGTTGTTCCAGGATTTCAGATGTGTTCTAAGCCTGCCGGGGTGAGCAAGCTTCCGGGCACTGATGGAGCCTCAGCACGGCAGTGGGTCGCAGCCCTTACTACAGGCTCGGCGTGACAGCGGGAGACCGCATGAGGAGCCCGACCTGCGGGATGTCCTGATGCAGCAGGTTCACGTCCTCTCGTTGGACCAGATCAGAGCCATCCGAAACACGAATGAATACACGGAAGGACCTACGGTGGCTCCACGGCCGGGAGTCAAGTCTTCTCCTCGGGTAACGACCCAGCCCAAAAATGAAAGGCCCCACGGCTTGCCTGAGCATCGTCATTTCAGCCGGATCCAGCACACGCAAACGCACGCGTCTCCTCGAGCACCTCTGTCCCGATCCATCAGCACGGTCAGCACAGGTTCACGGAGCAGTACGAGGACGAGTACGAGCAGTAATTCGTCAGAGCAAAGACTTCTGGGATCATCTTCGGGGCCAGTTGCTGACGGGATAGTCCGAATGCAGCCCAAGTCTGAGCTTAAGTCGAGTGAGCTGAAGCCACTGAGCAAAGAAGACTTGGGAGCGCACAGCTACAGGTGCGAGGACTGTGGAAAGTGTAAGTGTAAGGAGTGCACTTATCCAAGGACCCTCCCCTCGTGTTGGATCTGTGACAAGCAGTGTCTTTGCTCGGCCCAGAACGTGGTTGATTACGGGACTTGCGTGTGCTGTGTGAAGGGCCTCTTCTATCACTGCTCTAATGATGACGAGGACAACTGTGCTGACAACCCCTGCTCCTGCAGTCAGTCACATTGCTGCACTAGGTGGTCCGCCATGGGTGTAGTGTCCCTCTTTCTGCCTTGCTTGTGGTGTTACCTACCAGCCAAGGGTTGCCTTAAGTTGTGCCAGGGCTGTTACGACCGGGTAAATAGGCCTGGGTGCCGCTGTAAACACTCCAACACCGTTTGCTGCAAAGTTCCCAGCGTCCCCCCCAGGAACTTTGAAAAGCCAACATAGCGTCACTAGCCAGAAATACTAAAGTAACAAGGATTATTATTTTAACGTACATATGCAACCGACTAAGCAGCTATGGTCTTGGCACTGTAGTAGAAGGGTTGGGGATGTACTTTGCTGTTTGCAGTGAAATGCTTTTCTGTGTGTGTGCCATCTTAACTGATACGCTTGTTAGAATCCAGCTAGTGGCATACAGGGGAAAAAAAAGGGATGCAGTACATTGTGACCCACATATTGCATAAGCTAAAGCAACACAGACACTCCTAGGCAACTCTATTGTTTGTGAATAGTACTTGCAAAATTTGTAAATTAGCAAATGACTCCTTTTTTTTTCATTGTTTTCTGCCAGAGATAATGTGCTATATTTTTGTATATACAATAATATTTTCAACTGTGAAAAGTAAGTGCTGTCATAAGACATGGCACAGTCACAAAATATTATACTAATATGTTGTACATTCGGAAGAATGTGAATCAATCAGTATGTTTTTAGATTGTATTTTGTCTTACGGAAACCTTCTATTACAAGACTTTGATTTCCCTTTGGACTTCATGTATATTGTACAGTTACAGTAAAATTCAGCCTTTATTTTCTAATTTTTTCAACATATTGTTTAGTGTAAAGAATATTTATTTGAAGTTTTATTATTTTATAAAAAGAAATATTTATTTTAAGAGGCATCTTACAAATGTCACCCCTTTTTATGAGGACGTCATAGTTGCTGCAAATAAGGGGTGAACGATGCATATGTTCACTATAAAATAGAAAATATATTAACGTTTGAAATTAAACTGGGCTACTTGTCATTTTTTCCCCCCCTTTATTGTTTTGAGTTGGGAGAATTGATACTTCTAATTGCAAACTTCGCAGTGCTATAGTCACAGTTAGCCTAATATGAAACCGTAAAGAGATTTTTAAAGTGTATTCTTTTGTTGTTGATTACTTCTTCGCTTGAAAACAATTCAGGATTTTTGTACCTTTCCTTTGCACAAATGTCCCATATGCTGTTCCTATAGTAAAAAAGGAAAATGAACATAGGAAAATGCATTAATTCATTCCAGACTGGGACTAATAGGCACTGAAAGCTTGACCTATTCTATAAGTGATGAGCTTTTGTGCTTCAAATAGGAAATAAGTAATCATTCACAAAAAATGTTAGGCTTTCATGGCTTTACTCAGGGAGAGAGAGGAGGGGGAAAAAAAAGGGTAATTAATACGGTCAATGCAAAAAGCTTGCAGGATTATTTGTTGAAGGTAGAAGAATATGCCACAGGGAATGATAGATCTGAATGCAGTCCAGCCTTATGTCAAACATTTGCCTCACTTGTAAGAAGAAAGTTGCTTGATTTGTCATTTGTGGCAGTTACCTTCCACTGAGGTCAAAATCCTTTCCCTGCCAAGTTTCCCACCGGAAGCCTAGAGAATGATTTACCTTTCTTTATTAACAAACTATCATTTCCTGTTCTGAGTATGTCTCTCCAAGTTTAGAGGTCTTAATGTTCAATTTTATTTATACATTTCTTAAGCTGGCATTTAAGAATAGTTGTAAGTATTTTTAAGCTGACGCTTAAAAAGTCTCCCAGCCTTTTCTGAACCCCCTCCAAGAAAAACAAGTTATTAGTAATAAATTAAGAACTCACTAAAAGTTGAAAACCAAAGCATTGAGTAAATGTTCTGTCTTTTTGCCCCTTAATTTTCATCTCAGATCTGGTGTTTGGATGACTTTACATAGGTCTGTAGTACTCAAAAATCTTACACTGTGTGTTTGTGCCTATTGGTTATCAGTCATCAAGTGAAATTAAAAAGTGCTTGTTCTCTTTCTCTTTTTTTTTTTTCCTTACCCCTCTGGTGAAAAATGTAAGCTGGTTTTCTTTCCTCTCTGCACCAGCTGGCTGGATACTTTGGTATACAAAGAGGAACAGTATATATTTAGCTTTCTGAATATTTCTATATTTGCCAGAAAGAAGGTAGCTTATGTTACACAAGTAATTTGTCCATATTTAAAGCACTTCAGTATACTGTAACTGAGTATTGGAGCATATATGTGAGATTGTGCTTGGCTGCTGATAAACAGAAATATTTATTATTTAATTATGGGAGTTTTGTAGCAATTTTGTTCTTGAAGGGGTTGATAAGCATCATGTGTTTCTGTTCACTGAATGTAGTTCTTGAACTAGGTTAGGTGCTTATGCCTAAACCATCCTGGGCTAGTCTTGCTGATGAAAACAAACACTGGGGGAATCTTTGACCTTTAGGCAATTTGTTGGAAACCCCAAATCCCACTGTTTTCAGTAGACGGTAAATCCAGTGTTTTCACTGTATTGATGAACTTGACAAAACTGAAGGCAAGCCCTCTGTTTTCAGTGATTTGTGTTTCAGTTGAAGATAACTCTACAGAAAGCTGAAGGTGAAACTGGAAAACTGTGGGATGGCTGAGCAGTACAGCAGTCAAAGAGGGTGCAACTCAAAAGTCCTACTAGCTAAAATCCAGTACTAAAACTGTGTGTATGTTTTCTTTTTGCAGTATAGTAAGTTCTCTGTCTGCCTAGTTAGGTTCTAAGGGAAAAGTCTTCTTGTTGACAGTGAAATTTGAAGCTGGTTTAAACATTGAGCAATGGTTGTCATCTTCACTTGGTTCTTAATGAGGATAAAATAAAATACCCCCACCCCAGGTAAGGCCATTACCAGGAATTGGATTGCATGTATGACTCCTGGGAGCAGGGATGTAGGGAAGTGTAGCCTGTTGGGCTGACTGGCACTGGGGTCTAGGCTTCAGTTAGTATGGACTGGCGTGTGTGCCCACTGGACTCTCAAAAGCTGGCTTGTGTATATTATTTAACATCCTAATATTGCACTTAATTAGATAAGGTTTAGTATTCTAAATAAAACCAAAATCTTGCCTCAAGCAGATTAGATTGTTTTAATAAGAATTAAGAGGGCTTTTCAAGTGGATTGAGATAATGTTATTAAAGCATGCCTACTTTATCCTTTGAGATAGGAAAGTGGAGGTCCTAGTAAGGAAAATTTTCCATACACAGGTTTTGAGGGAAAACCATGAAAGTCATGCTTGATATATACATCATATAGGACTTTAATTTTAGACTGCTATGAAGCCTTGACAGAGAGCAAAACCCTTTTTATTTCTCCCTTTGTTGTGCTGTTGCTTTAGAGTTCTGATCTGTTAACTTACAGGTTCTGTGAGGTTTGTTTAAAGTGTAGAGACTTGCAGGATTGGACTGACAGTTGACTCTAGTAACAATGGAAACAAATAGCATTTTTTCAAATTATTTTTCTGTATGATGTGAGCTACAAATAAATACGTCAAATTTGGAGAAGTTTAGAAATTCCTCTATTAATATCCTCAAGATTTTTTTATTACTTTGCTCTTTAATGGTTTTAAACTTGATTATAATTTCTTTTTTGAGATAGGGATCATAACAGCAAGAAAAAAAAAAAAAAAAGAGACTTTGATTCAAGTGGAGAATAAATAGTGCTTTAGATGGAAATTAAATGTGTTCCTAAAGGATTTGAGATCATATTCAGGTGAGTATTTACATATTCAACAGATTTACCAGATCAGTCTTCAAAAGCCAAAATTCTCCAAGTGTAGAAGTGCAGTAGTGTACAGTATTAAATGTACAGTATTACCTGTATTACCCTTTTCACCTTTGACAAGATACAAAATAATTAATTTTTGTGATGAGTGAAATCTTAGGTCTTTTTCTCAGGTGACAGGAAGAGAGCAGAATGCATTTCTACACGTTCTAAATGTTCTACAGTGGAACATTTAAATATTTTTAGGAATTAACAGTTGGGAAAGATGGATTTGAACAGTCTGTCTTGTCTCAGATGTTCCTAGATGGGTGCAGGTACAGCAAGTAATAATGATTTCATCTGCTGAGACTAATTTCCCAATCAGTCACTGGAGCAGAGTCCCAGAAAGAAATTGGCTGAATGTGAGAGCACGCTCAATTGAGTAGTGTCTGTGTGAATAGTACTGAATAGATGTCTTGCTGAAAATGTCAGCATTTGTCATATTGGGTCATCTTAAATAAATCAGTTACAGCTGGGATTGCAGGTAGGCAGCACACCAGACATGGGATTGCAGGTGACGAAGCACACCGAATCCTTACCAATGAAAGTACTTGGGTTTTTTCCTCCTAATACAATGTGATTTTAAACTGGAATCTTACAAATAAAAATTAATGTCTCATTGAAGTCAGGACAGTTTGACTCAAAAAACATGTGCATATATAGTGCAGACATGTCTAGTACTTTTGACTTCAGAAATATTTCCTATTTCAATCTGTGGAGACTCCTATGTGTCAGTCTTCATTATTTCTCTTCATATTTATTCTTTCTGGTCCCTATCCCTTTCCTTGACCTTTCCTAGCCATAATACATAAAGGTTTACTGCCACTTATAGGACAAAAGGGGAAAGAGGAGGATGAAACATGCTTTTCTCATTATTATCCCGTGCCTGAAAGTTTAGGACAAGGTCTAAAAACTGATTACCTTGCTGCACTTACCCTGCATTTTCAGAAGTATAAAGTGGTTTTTCCATTCATGTGACATCGAATTCACTATTTCAGAAAACATCTTATTTTCATTGTTTTGGTACGATTTTTATTACTCAAGAACGCTTTATGTATCTTTAAAGAGTTCCCCTTTGTCTTAACCTGCTGACACTGTGTTTCAGATGAAAGGGGCAGAGGTCTTACTACCATGAAAGGGTGAACTGCTGCTGTTCCTCTGCCACAGGGATTGTTTAGGAGAGAGCCAATGTAGTTATTTGGACATGAGTGCTACATATATGAAGTTTCTCTTTACGCGTGGTGTAAGAAACTTTTTTTTTTTCTCCCTGACTTAACTGTGCGTGCTGATTACAGAAGCTTAGGGCTAAAATGTTCAAATTGCTAGGCTAAAATGGATCGGTTCCCATTTCAGTAGAAGTTACCAATAATCAGAAGCTTTGACAGTGTAGTCTGCTATTATGTAGGATTATTTATGAATATTTTAATACTTAAGGGTTTAAGTTACATTTTTAAATGGTCTTGCCAAGGGAGATAATCTGTTTCTAAAAGGTAAGGAACTGTGCAATCAGAGGAGCTCTGCTTTCCTGAAAGACTGCTGTATAATTACCAAACCACTTGGTGCACCAAGATATGTTACAAGAGATAGCACTTGATGCCATTTAGGAGTTGCAGGCACCAGTTTCACTTGAAGAGTCTGAGCCAGTATGCAAGGGTGTATCAGGAAGAGTCACCAGCTTACAGACATAGTGAGCCCCTTGAACAAAGGGAGTTTTTTCAGTTTTTCCTTTTTTTTTTTCTTGTTTCTCGTTTTATTTTGATCAAGAAGCGGTGTATATGAATGAGTCATAAGTCGTGTGGTTGTTGCTATGTTCACTGATGAAAGAATGTATTGATGCTCTTACAGTGTGTGTCAAAAAACCACACCAAAATGGAGAATCTTTAAATGACCAAACTTATCACTGTCATCTTCAGAAATGAATACAAACATCAAGTCTATAGCAATCCGTGTTTCAAAATTAGTTGCACCGTAAGTAAATTGCACTAATTGGTTATGCTTAAAATTGTTACTATAATTAGACATAGTTCCGCTTTAGGTCTCAAAATCAACTCAGACCTTTGTCAGCTTCCTCTGTAGTGCAGTTTTTATTAATTACTGATTTACTTAAAGTGTTGTTGTTTCTTGTAAGACACATGTAAAAGTTGGTGTATGCAAACTGTCAAATGCACAAAGGGAACAGTTGTTCTTCCCTCTCATTTCTCTTTCATAAAGCATTGCAAAGAGGAAGAAAATTCAAAATACTTTTATTTGCTTTGGGTCATTTTATTTATGAATTTTGTTTAATTATCGTAGACAAAGTGCTAATTTGATGGAGTGCTGTTTTGTGATTCCCTCCCCACTCTCCCCACCCCCCTCACACTCGCTCCCCTGAAGTATATGGCAGTATGAAATATGTAAGTAGAGCAGTTAAGGGACCAAGAATTCACTTTGTGAGCTTAACCTAAGTGCAGCTGCCTCAAATAGTAAAGTGAAGCAGGAGCATCAATGCCTTCTTGCAGAACTCATAGAATGCACGGTACCTTTCACCAGTAGGTTTACTGTCTTCTACCTCTGCTGCTCTGCAGATGGAGACTGTGCTGTCGTTTATCATGTATATGTTTTTGTGCCTCAGTGTCTTTTCTTGTTTGGACAAACATTGTGTTCATTCTTTAAAACTAGTGCATGAGGATCCCATAATTCCATTATTAAAAAAAAACCAAAACCTAGGCACACATGAAGGTTATCTTAACTGCCCACTGCCTACTACTCTCAGTACTGTTCTCGGGGAGGAAGGCTCTCCTCAGATCCCTTCATCCCAAGTGGAAGAAAAATACTTCCAAAAAACCGCAGGTTATTCTGAAATGCGTGTGGCTGGCGGGAGGCAGGTTGTGGTATAAAGGGTGAACTTTCCAGCAGGGCTGTGCCTGACCTGTTCTCTCCTGCACACACACAATTGCAGTACAGAGTCTGAAAGTGCGCGACGGCGTTTCCGGCCGCCTCCGTCCTCGTAAATCAGACAGTAGGTGGAAATATTCCTGGACAATGGATTGCAATTGCGCACACTAGTGAAGCGTTAAGACTTTGCCTGGTGTGAGTTAAGCATGTGCCAAAAACTAGTCTCCCAAGCTATTCCCTACCACATTTCAGGAGCCATTCCCAAAAGTCAGCTTGCCAGCAGCTCCTTCTTTTAGAGGTTAAAGGAGTTGCCCAGCATGGACACCATCCTTTTGGGGCCAGCTGGAACATAGCGCCCAGGAACATTCTTGGACACATTTATTTGCAGTCCAGGAGGAAGGAGGTCCCTCCCTCAAATCTCATCTCAAGGGAAATTCACTCACAAAGACAGATATTCTCATGAGTTCAGATGACACCATCTAATCCCCAAGCAGAAACTTAATTACACAGTAGCAACCTGTTTAATTTTTAATTTCAAAGGAGTAAGGCAGTTGGCTAGGTACCTTTTTACAATTTTGCAAAGCTTAAGTGACTGGGGCACAGGCTCCAAAGTAGTGACCTAAAATTTTATATTGATTTTTTTATCTAACCTGAACTTGTCATTTTTTTCTTGGTTTTGGGGAATGGCATTCTTTTTTTCTTTTTGCAAAATTGTTTCTTGAGTATCTATTGACAAGTCATAAAAACAGACATTTTCCTACATTTTCTTTCACTAAAAAGTAAGCTTTAGTATGTCACGGCACTTGATTTTTAAGAATGAATTGAGATGGTGTTTCTTGCTTTTGCAAGTTATATACATCTCTGAAGAAGACAGTCACAAAAGATAGTTTCCTCTCATGGTAATAATTGCAACTTCATCTTTTCCCAAGATATGGAAAGTGTTGTTTCTTTATTCCTTTCAGCCCTGTGCTGTCTTAGCCCTCAGGTTATGGAGTGGGTGGCTTATGGAATCTTGCAATTGCTGAGTGATTTTGCAGACTTTCATAGAGAGAAACTGGTGTGTAAAGTATTGTACTTGACCTTGGCCTCTGAGAGGACAGATCTTATTAAAATATTTCAAGTGTGTGCAAAATATATTTCTGCATACATGCAGTCTGAGGGATGTGGCTGGAGAGAAAAGGACTGTCACAACTCACCCCTTAAAATCTGCTTTAGAAAACAAGAATCTATGTCAACTTTTTTTCTTTTTCTTTAAGTTGATAAATTAAGCTAAGTGAAATATTAGATGGAAAGATATCCTGTTCAGTTTATTAAATGTGTCCAGGATTTGTGCTGTTTACATTTCACATAGTTTTTATCCAAAGACCTCACTTCAGCTGCAAGATTGGTGGGTGAAATGCCTGGCCTCACTGGAGGCAATGACAAAATTCTCCTTGACCTCCTTGAAACTTTGTATAGACAAGAGGTGAATTCCTGAATATGTACTGATTGAACATACACTTGAATGGGTATCCTGGGAAAATCCCAGCTGCCTAGGGGAATAGAAAAAGTTTATAATTGCATGGCACACACTTTTGAATCAAGGAATAGCCATCTTAGTTTAGGATTTTTAACCTTCATTCTGATCCTACTTAACTTACTCTGCTACTAAGATAATTTATTCCTACCACTGCTGTAGGATAGATGTAGTTGCTTCCTTTAGGCATCAGTCTTTTAGATTTTGCTGAGAGATTCTGTTTTGGGGGTTAATTCCATTAAGGGCGCTGCAGATTCCTGTTAGGCTTTTTGCTGACAGACTTGTGCTGATAAAGCTTGTGTGTAGACTTTCTCCCTTTATTTCAGCTTACTGTTATCAAACCATTCTTGTATACTGAAGCTGCAACAGTTTGAATTCAGTTTAGCTCAGCTCTTGCAAAAAAGTCTAGGGAGAGTGTTCATTTGGTTCAGCTGACAGTCTGGTAATTGGAATAGGCTCGTTCATACTAATAGTATCTGCACAATGTTTTGTGACTGTTACTAAATCAGCTCTAAGCACTACCTGAAGTTACATGAGCGAAAACATGCTCAAAGTACAGTGAGCTGCTCTCAGACAGAAGTGTCTGTGTGTACTAGCATGGCTTCCATCCGACATGCCCGTTAAGGTGGGCAAATATTGCTACAGTTACATTTCTACGCTGCACATTACATCTCCTGTAGAGATATATATGCACATCACAAATACATCTTTCTTAAAGGAAATGAGGAATTGAATTGCCATCTTTCACTGTTACCAATACTCCTCTTTCAGAATATCAGCCTTGGATATAACATTTTCCTGTGGTTTTTAAATGATAACTGTGAAAGGTGCTCCTTTCTCCCACCCCTGAGAGCGAGCATCTGCAGAGTGGAGTGCACCTGCCCTGTACTCTGTATACTGAAGTCTCCCAGGCGTAGCATGTTGGTCCAGTAAACAGAACAGCTTTTTTCCACTTTGTACTTTCAGTGACAAACGAGTGATGAAAATACTAGTTTTCTTCTTGCTAATCATACAAATATGGCAACTTTCAAAGCCTTTGTCAATTCCTGAAGCAACTGATAGGCAGCTCACATGCAGATGCACAGATATGCAGAACTACTACTTTGGGGGAAGATATCATCAGAGGATGAGTGATAAAGAGAAGGATGAGTGCACAGATGTGATGTGGTATAGAAACCAACCATGAGCAGCAATGGCCATGAAATAATGACTGGTGGGTTTACTGTTGGTGGGACTTTACTGAGAAAGTCAGTCCCACAGTAGTACAGGCAGTAAGTAAATACAAAGAGCATTCATTTACACATTTCTAAATTTAGTGACTTAAACCTGCAACTGTCCACATGTGATTTAAACATCTCCTGTTGAGAGCATGAAAGGTATTGTTTTCTTCAATGGTTTTTTGTTGGTTTTGGTTTGGTCTTTTTTGCTGTTTGTTTGTTTTTTCCCTGGTGAAGGCAGAGTACAGCATGCATGGCAATGAAAAAAAACCCAACCTGCCATCCTTGGTAACAATTTCAGAGAGGTACAATAAGGTTTATTGGGACAAGGAAATGCCAGAGGCCAAAAAAATGTTGAAGTTAGTTTTGTGCTCTTTTGGTATTTGCTTCCTTGGTGGGGTGGGTATGTTGTCGTGGTGGTAGTGATTTTTTTCCATTGTTTGTTTGTTTTAGTCTTTCTTTCCTAGCAGTCCTAGTCTTCTTCAGGCCTCTTAGGGTCTCCCAGTCCTGTGGCCATAGATTTGCCTTAATGAGAAAACATGAGATATAAAATATGAAAATATAACCCTGTATAAAACTATGTAACAGGATTGCAGGACAGTGGTTGCTGTCATTGTGGGGAGTTTGTGATTTTTAGGTCTTGGTTTTTAATAATTTAACTGTGGCCCAGATTCACAAATTGAGTAAATCAACCTGGCACCACTAGTGACAGAGATTTGCTGATGCTGATTTCCATGAGCAGTTTGACCAATAACTTACTACCAAAAAACCCCATGTTGCACAGTAGAATAAGAATCTTAAGATTTTATCAGTTTTTTGTTTCTTTCTGCATCATTGTTGAACAACAGTTTTCACTATAGCTCAAGAGAGTTCAGATTCCTTAATTATAATACTTTAAGAGCTATCTTTTATTACATTCAAGATGCTTGCGCAAAAGGTTTCAATTCAGTCACTTAACTTTAGGATCCTGGAATCACTTGAGTGTTCCCAGACTTGTGAAAAAAAGCAGAACTCCTGCAAAAGGTAGAAAACTGATCATTTCAATTTACATGCAACAGTGTTTTAAGTTTTTAAAAAATACTTAAAGCATGCTTTGTGTGGTGCACATTTATGCTGAGTCTATTTATTATGGAGTGAATAATATTTTTCAAGAATGATTCATCTGGGTTATTTTAGAGGCTGCCTTGAATTCTGGTCATTTCTATAGATACTGCAATTCATAGTCATTAGTAAGCTAGTGGTTTGATCTAACCTCAGCTACCTGTTGCTGGCTGTGAATGGAAGAATTTATTTTTAGTGTGAAACCACAATATGAATATTTTCCACTCTGAAAGTATAAAAAACCCTTTAAGTAGAAATTTTACTCCTTCACTGTGATGTGCTGTGGCTCTGATGTCAGACATACTGGGTTCTTCTTACAGAAAATCCTTTAAAATGCCTTATTCTCTATTGAAGTTGACAAGAATTTCCTCTACTTAACCCCTTCAGTGCCCCCAGGCGTTCAGCTCACATCAAACAAAAGGGAGCTCCTCTACCTCCTAGATGGGGATAGTGGGATGTTGACAAATGCAAAATGAAAAATAAGGAGACAAAAAACCCTGGGCCCTTGGAAAGGGGTTAGTGGGCAAGCTCACGTAGCTGTGATACGTGAGAGGCAGTGTCTCTGGGGGCTGTGACTTTACAGCTGTAAAACCACTGTGACTGCCCTGCCGATATGGAAACCTTCACTTTGGCGTGATGTGGTCTTTGTTTGTTGGGCTGGGCCATTTGGGGATAATTCTGCCATTTCTGCAAGATTCAGAAGCAGAAATGGTCTGTAATTTCAGGTAATATCAGCTCTGCCTAGTAAGTCAATGGTTTAATTGTGCCAGAAAGCGACCTACAGCTCTTGAGCACGTGAAGCCTGTAGTTATAGGTGGAGTTATGAAAACTATTATTTAGTGCAACGGTGGGTGGACTACTTCATCCACCATGGACTGCATTGCAGAAGAATGAGAATCTGAGACCTATGTAATATCAGTGGCCTATACACAAACTTCCCATTTTTTTACATAAAACATTTGAATTACATTACAGATTAGATGAAGTAATAACAGTCAATATCCTGGTTCCTTTATACTTCAGTTGGTTTATAATTTTGCAAATAAGCCTAATCTAGAGCGCAGTTAAAAGCAAGAAGATAAAATGGAAAACAGGAAAATAACACAGTTTTAAAAACCAGGACAGTTTGTAGCTCATGCCCAAAGTTCGGTTCATTTTAAGGACAAGAAATGGCTCCTGAGACTTGATTGAGAGCCTGGTTTCCAGAGAATATAGGGCCTTCAGGTAATTGATGGGCTTTGGTTGCTGTTCACCACCAAGCTTTTGCTGTTTCAGTCAAAGAGGCTACTGACCTTCCCTGCTTAGATTGTCACCATATTTCCACAGCTTTAAAAAGATTTCAAAATAAGTTGTGGACTTCTTTGATAGAGGGAAATTAGTTCCTCCTTCATATTCGTGATGCCTCAGAAGTTCTCATTTTCTTCCCTTTCTCAAGAGGCCAAAAGAAAGAAGTAGTCCATGATTTAGTTCTGTCAGCTCAATTCATTTATCTCGGGTGAAGAAAGCTATTGTCTTTGTGTCCACGCTCATAAGGAAAAAAAAGTGTATGTTTTTTACCAACTGCTTGCTCACACATGATCATTAGCACAAGGTAAAATGTTCATGTGGTCACAGCTGCTGGAATTTCAGTGCATGTGGTTTGGTCATTCATGCTACCAAGAAAATGTTTACCATCTCTACCAACACATGTCAAAAGCTACAGTCATGCTCTTAGAACTGCGATTTTAACATTTGATAAATAGAAAATGTTTGTTTAAAAACACGAGCAAATAAGTACCATTGCCCAAACAATTTTCTCTAGAAAAGATAAGACCTGAGCTTCTGGTTAACACCTCCAAAGATGTCACTAACCACCTTGCATTTCACGTCTGTGTCTTAAAATGCAAGAGACCTTGCTTTTATAAATGCAAGAGACCTTGCTTTTATAAATGCAAACATTTCTTCTCCTCCTGACCAGCTGCAAGGGGTTTTTACAGGTACTCAACCACTTCGCTGCCCAAGCAAGATCTGTTTGATTTTTGGTCTAGAAGCAGGAAGGACAGGCAGAGCATTTCAGGAGACCCCCCTCCTGGTTGCAGAGAGGAAGAAATAGCGGGAGCCTAGGTCACTGTGCGTCCTAAATGATGTGACAAGTAAACATCCTTTTGGTAAGCAAGCAGTCTTACCACAGGACTGTAAATACTTTTGGTAATTACATTTTTTTGATCTTACTTTTTAGTGTGATTGAGAAAGAGCCATCTTTGCTTTCAGATTCATTACCCTGCACAGAATGGAATCCTGACCGTGGTTAAAACCTAGATTCAACTTCCCCCGTTTTACAGGAACTATAGCAACAGATTTTTCAGGAGTTAAACATTTGTAAGGGCTGTAGTAAGCTAATATTTTCTATTTCCTTGCTAGATAAAGACTATAAAGAACAGAACATCCACTAAGGGAAGAGCCTGCTGATAGGTTAATTTAGGTACCTCAAAAGAGACTTTCGAGAAGTGGCAGCCAGGCTGAGATGCATCCATAACCAGGAGCTGGTTGAGAAGATGTGTAAGGCAATCCTCAGGGGCAAACAGCCTTCACAGCTAGACACAGTCTGATCAACACCCGTAATGATAACCAGCTTCCAGAGCCCAACTGCAATCTGCTTTTTTGCTGCCTTAACCTCCTTCACTTCTGTAAATTTGGTGTTAAAAGTAAGACATGCACTTTGAGTGTATCTGTGAACTGGTTGCTTTATGAATCATAGATCCTTGAACAGAAAGTAAAGGAAAAAGGGGGGTTTGGGTGTACTGTCTACTACCCCAGAACAAACAGTGGTGGACATGAAAGGGATAGGAAGGGAATGGACTGCAGACAGTGGCCATGTCTGCTCATTTTCCCTAAAGAGCATCTCTGTTGTCACCATCAGAAAATACATCCGGGGCCATATGAACCACTCTTCTGAGGCCATAGAAAGTCCCTGTTGTTCTTAAGACATTTTTGAGAAACAGAAATCCATACCAATTCAGAGCTGTCTTGGGTTTTCCTGAAGTAGGTTTAGGGGAATTATAGTGACTGCCTGGGTGTCATCTGCTACTACAGCCTATCAAGGCTCAGATGGCTGTCCAGCATCTCCATCTGGATTCTCCTAGAAAATATGTAGCAGTAATGAAAAAAAACCACCAAACCTCAAAGAGTGGTGCTAGATTTAAGAATTTTTTTCCAGTGTGAATGGACATAGCTGACAGTGTGCAAAGATGAAAATTCTTCTGCTAAATATGTTGATAAATTAATTCTCTATAGTGGCCTTAGGGAAGATTTTTCACTAAAATTCAGCTTTTCAAACAGTTAAGTCAACAAGACACTGCATCTGGTATCCCTCAGAATGCCCAACAATATGAACACAGATGTTTACCTATACCTTATGGATGGTTCTGCAAAGTTAGCAAGTTGGCTGGGTGATGTTAGCAAACATTCATGCCCAGGGGATCAGCACTGGAACATCCAGAAAAAGTTGTAACCACTGATACATCCGTATTTAAGGAATAAGAAAGTACTTCAAGCAAGAAAATTCCTGCATCCAACCTAGTGTTTTAATGGCTTTTAATGACCTTTCTGTTAATTTCTAAAGCCTACTATCTCAAGCCATTCTAACATGTTTGTCCGCAATATCCTTGAGCAAGGAGTTCCACCGTTGTACTCTAAATCTAGCTTTTGGCTGACCAAAGAAGGTACCATTAATTTCACCCCTAACACTTGCAAACTGAATTTTACAGCTGTATTTCAGTACCTTTATAAGGATTGAAGGTACACTGACTGATCTGTACTTTGACCTATAGGTCCTTGATTGTATTGCAGCACTTTACCTGCAGTATGAACCCTCAGGTGCAGCACAAAGCTAATTCATCTAACGGGGTGCATATGTTTCTAGGGCCCCTGCACCAAGCCTCACTGTTTTCTGTAGACATTGATTAGGTTGCTCATGTTTTTGTCAAGTCATAGAAAAGAAATATTACCAGATGGCTTCCTTGTCTTTGCAGCTCAAATTCTTGCAACAATTATCAAGAAAGATGCAGGGTACAAAAATCATGGCAGTGTCATCATTTTGTTGTAAGGCAAATGTATGAATAGCAGCTGAGTTGTACCTTGAGAGTTTCTTCTCATGAGGAGAGAAACCTACCTCAGTGTTGAGGCATAGTAACTTTAGATTTTTCTATCAATGTTTGGTGAAATGTTCAAGTCCCTCTGTATCTTCTTCAGGTTTGCAAATTTTCAGATTTTTCATCTAGCACTAAGAGTGTGGTACTCTTTGAAGCTTCCTGTAGTCTTTTGCAATGTATCAGGGCTTTCACTGTTTCTGTGTCAGTTATTATCATCAGGGTTATTATTATCAGCAGTAGCCTTCCCTCCCACCCCCCTAAATCCAGAAAGATCAGAATTACATCCTGCTCTGGGAGGGACAGAGAGGACAACCATTAAATATAATGTCAAGCATAAACCCAAAATGTACTTAGTGGCATGAAATACAGATAAGGTTAGATGCACTGGTGGAATCTGGCTGGTTAGGTCATGTTTATAACTCCTTTGCACAGCAGCAAGGAGGATAAACCAGTTTATCTGGTCTATTGATTTTTTGTTGCTCTGAATCCTGATACTTTGATTTTTTTGGCTCGAATCTTTATGCTGCAAAAAGGGTGAAACTGATGCTTAGGGCCATCTCCCTGGGGGTAATATATGGATCAGGTATGCAGGTTGCTGGCAGAGGATTTTCTAAGGTAAGTCTGCAAAACATGCAGCTACAGGTCTCCGTTTAGGAAGGGTTTCAAACCCCCACCTCTCTCGTTTTACATGTTAAATGTGGCCTAGAGGAACATCCACCCACACCAAATGGAAAAGCCAAATTTCCTTCCAGTTCCAAAAACATTATAGACATCTGCCAAATGACATTTCTAATTCTTCCCATAAAAAATGGAAAGCCAAACAGAAGCATCGCCCTTCCAATAAATCCATTCCAAACTCTTCCTGATTTATTCCAGATCCTCTGCATTTAGGTGAGGCCGTTAAATAATACCTGCTTTTGTTCTCCTTATGGGGCTTACCTCAGAAAGTATTTTATATAGTTGTTCCTTCAGAGACTTTTAAAAATGCTCTAGAAATCATAAAGAGGTAAAGTTTGACTTCTGATACACATGTTCAGTTCCTATTGACTTCACTGGGGAATTTCAAGCCGGAATAGACCAGAGTGTTGGAAATATTTACTTAGGCATGCTAAGGAAAATGAGTAGTTCTGAATAATTTTTAATATTTCCATCAACTACAACAGAATTTAAGCACCTTAATTTGATTTTTTTTTAATATGCCTAAGAAGTCAAAGGAATTGTGAAATGAAGAAAGCCACAAAAACTTCTTGTCTGGAGGGTCTTTTCAAGGACTAGTTAATCACAACATCTCACAATAGATGTATCATCTCTAAGATGTAAATAAAACATAAAGCTATAACTCACTTTTTACTGTGGTGAGATTGTTGAAAAGCATCCAAATTCATGCTACCATAAAGAAAATTGGTCTTCAGATTTTTTTTTCTTTTACATTATAATGACATTGAAAGGGCTGTTTTCAGCTGTCACTGTTGTCCATCATTTTGTTCTGGAAGGTTTTTGCAGCCTGACTCCTTGGACAAGCACAAAGCCAAGGTCCTCTGGCTATGCCCTGACCTGGTCAGACGGAGCCAGATCCTGTCCAAAATCAAGTAATTGCACCCAGGTTGCTCAACCCTGCTGGTTACTTCAAAACACAAGTGCCATGTGAATGTGTCTGTATATGACTTTGGATCAGAGCTGGCTCATGTCTGGCCATTTGAAGAGCAGACAGACAAGCTTGCATCTGTCTGTACCTGTCCCTGGAGACATACCCTAAAGCTGCTAAATAGCTGATTTTTTTTTTTTTTTTAATGTCACAGTAAACAATGAATATGGAATGTCAAGTAATCATCATGGAGCTGAAATATCCTCAACAAAGAAAACAGGTAAAACAATGCAAATAAAATGAGATTTTCTTTCCTCCCACACCCACAAACTGTCATGCAAGTGCAATAGCTGGAATTGACGTAAACCCTTTTTGAAAAGCTAATTTAGTAGTGCGCAGTCACCTTTAATTTGTTCATTATTCTCTTATTTTAATATTTCTTCTTATTTTAAGAAGGATTTTGGTATTTCCAAAATCTAATCAAGAAATACTGGCTATTAATACAGGAATTACAGGAGAGCCTGTAAAATTTTCAGTTTTCTTTCATAAAATTAGAGGTCCTGGTAAACTTTGGATAAGATGCCATACTTTGAAGTTTTAAATGTTGCATGAATGGGTCTGTTGGCAAAATTTTCCCAGAGGATATTGTTACTAAATTCAGTAATGTACCAATGGAAAAATGGCCATTACAGTGTCTGAAAAAAACATTTACTTCTTCAGTAATTAGAAAGAACATCCCAGACAAAAACAGAAGACGGATCTATAATCCTCACTTGTCATTTAGAGCAGTGCTGTCTAGTATTGTTTACTTAACTTTTTATCATAAATATTTGAGGGTTTATTATTTACTTTTATTTTTCCGGTTTAGTTTTTCCTTTTCCATCTTCGAAAGCTGTCTCTTCGAGATTCTATTGGTTACTTTGCTGTTCAAGTACTGATGCAGCCTTCTGCCAAATATTGCAGTCCCTAGTCTGCGGATCCACCCTACATGGCCCGCTACAAGCTGCCCCAGTGATGGCTTATCTTTGGGTTTGTGCTTTTGTGGGTAAATACAGGGCACCGATGACCACATTTTGTTTGGAAACAGTGTAGCAGTAATAAATGGGAGAGGGGTTTATGGAACTCTTCCAGACAGCATTCTCAGGTTTTCTGAGAAAGCTCTAATAACTTAAAAGTAAGAGAAAATATGGACTAAAGCTTTTGCACCTAACTTGGGTCCCTATCCATCCCCCACATTCAGATGGATCAGATGACTGGTTTAAAGAACTGCTTGTCCTCAGTGTGATCAAAGAGCCATTCCATTTTACACTGACAGCAGGATACTATATTCACAAATAATACATTTTAAAGAAGTCTTTTAAAGCTGTAACTCTCACCATGACTTTAGTCATCGGTCTGTGCCGTAAAACGGAACTTTGTTCTAGCAGGGGACAAACAGGTGGCAGTCAAGTCCAGAGGTGCAGCTGAATCAAAGGCTTTGCATAATCGAAGGGCAAATAACTTTAAACATAGCAGCACTTTACAACTAAAATATCTCCTGTTTCAGTAAGAAGCAGTACTATGTCCCCAAAAGTAGAACAGAACATGAAGTAGCTACAGGGCTTCATGTGTGGATATAAATTTAGAAGATCTGATGAGCCATCTCAAACTTTTCTCCAGCTGCTTTGATGACATCATTGGTTTCACTATCTACAGTGGCACCATTGTCAGATTAAACAATGACAGTTCTAAAACTATCCTCTCTGCTTTCCTGACAGATATTCATATGCTGCATAAGAGGGAAAAATAATCTTGTTCTCATCATAATTTTTCCTTTTTTTTCTTTTCCTTTTCTTTTTTTTTCCTCCCACATAATTCCCTTTTGTCCTTCAGGTCTTAATTGCAATTCATTATTATTTTTGTGAAGAGCAGCCTCATGAAGGCAAAGAGTTAAAGACGTCACTTTAAATGACAAAAGCTGAACACTTTACCCCACTTTCAGTCTCTCATCTATTCATCCTTTTCATTGTGAACTTCGCTATTTCAGCTTTCTAAGCTCTTCAACTACCTGCCCCTAATTTGTATTCCTGGGAAGAGGCCTAGGCTAGTTATTTTGCATTTGTGTGCTAATGGTGCTGAGTTTGCTTCTAAGAGGAGAACAGGGAGGGGAGGGCAGGAACCTCCAAAAGGGTTTAAGTGGGAGTGGGGGTGAAGGTGCAGGAAGGGTTGTTTGGGGGAGAGTCATGCTGAATTTTAACCCTGAATGCTTTCTTATACAATTTAGCACAAAGCCCTCCTGATTATATGGAAAATGACACCCTGTGAAAACTTGCCTGTTCATATACACCTTTTAAACAAATAGGTTAGTCAAGTATCTGGAAAGCCTGGGAGACAGTTGGGTCATCTTTTTATTAATACATTAAATCATGACATACATTTTTTCAAAGCTTTTTTTTTTTTTTTTTAAATATATGCCCTTGAAAATTATGTAACTTATTCAAAGTATGTATAATATTCTGAAGTACATTTATTAGTGGATACAGTCCGTACACGTAAATGACAGTAGTGCAACCCTGCTCTGCTTTGTTTGATAAAACCCTTTACTTTTACAGGGTTAATTTTGCCTATGCGCTTAGATGCCGTGTGAGATAAAATACCTTTCATTAGATTAAATAGGCAAACAGAGGCTTTTTGACTTATTGACTAGTATTTCAATGCCGAGCATTTCTTATGCTAATCATTTTTATAACTAATTTAACAGACGTAAAAGAATGTCATTATGAATAATTAGCAATGTTAGTAATTTAGTTTCTAATTAACCAGGGATGTGGCAGACCATTACAGATGGGAATTCTCATTAGCCATGAGAGGCATGGGCGTTTTGCTGCTTATTATAGATTCTGCCTATATTTAAAAATGGTTTGGTTGTTCACAGTTTTTAATGCGAAGCACTTTCGCTTCATGCTGCTGGGTACCTCAGCTTGTTGCACTTTGTCACACTGCAAACCAGACAGCTACGCAGAGCACCTGATGCAACAAAGCGTGTAGGCAGTCATTTTCCATTTCATGAATTATTGCATGACAGCAGTTCTCACCCCAACTCCACGCCCAAGAGGTGGATTTGCAAAAGGGGCATTTTTCTTTTGCAGGTGTAAGTTGCATGCAATACATGTTAAGCACAGACATATTAGATCTTCAGATCTGTGCCCATGATTCATTTTCTGCATAAAAATGAAAGGGAGCCTACTCACTTATGTCTCCCAGTCTCTCTGAGCTTATGGCATACTTTTACAGAATTCCTGCAGTCTCTATACCATCTATTCCCCCTGCGTAGGCTTCCACTAGTGACTGCACAGCAGCTTCTGGGGTATGAAAAAAGCTGCTCCTTTACACTCTTATATACCCTGAGTGAAATTCCACACATCACTGCTGTTTCTGCTCTTATTACCTTTTGTTTTCTTTAGTGACAATTTCCAAAATTTTTACTTTTTCTAAATGTTCAAGTTCTCTTTCTACAAGACCCAATGAAAATATAACCATCTAAAGAAAGGATTTTCTTCCATCTGAAAAACTTTAAAATATGTATTTACATGCATTTTCAGTTTCTCAGATACTCTAAATCCTTTGGAATTGCTTGTTTGGAAAAGACACTGAACATTGTTTACAGTAATCATAAGTAATTTTGCAATATTAGCATATTAGCTATATGGACAAGCCATTAAACTCTTTGAGAAGGGCAGTCTGCCTCATGATTTATTAGTCTATGGAAAGCAGGAGAGTGACAATTTCATGAGGTACAGCAGCAAATAAACCTGAAGGAGAAAAGCTCCCTCCAAGTTCTGAAATTGGGGTTATAAAGAAATGTCCACCTCAATAATGCCAGACTTTGTCTATAGAACAGAGTCATGCACAGTTTTTCAAGAATGACCCAGTTAAAACTGCTGTAAACTCTGTTCTGAATATACATAACAGACCTCCACCCACCATTTAATGTAGTTTAACTAGATTAATTTAAACTGTCCCTTTAGCTAACCACTGCAACTTTCTCCTGTAGGGAGAAATAAAAGTGATTTCAAGTCAGGTCATTCATTGTTTCTGTCCAAACCTGTTTGTGATTCCTCTCACTTGGGAACAAGTGCGTCCCATTTCAATTCCTGTGTTGGAGTCTGCACCAAAAATATCAGAAGGTGTAAATTAAAATGAACTGCTATTTCAATTCAAGTGTTCACATAGGGAAGAAGTAAAGATGGAGATTCTTGATATGCTTATTAGCCTACTTATGTATATTGTATAGCCAGTTAAACTTTGCCTAAGACACAGTTGAACATACTTAGTCAGATTAGAAAATATTTTTTCTTTTCATAGCAGAGATTAGAGCACTAACCACAGCTATGGAAAATCAGTGTTCAGTGCCTGCTCTGCTATAGATATCATAATACAAATGACCTTGGGCAAGTCACTTAGCATATATTTGCACTGCAGTCAGACAACCTAACCTTAAAGTTCAGCATTCCTGAACTTTTTAGCAGCACCACTAGACCACTGTCAACCCCCACTGTTTTCAAAGGCCACCGTGGCCCCCTATAAAAATTTTAATCAAAAGCACCATTGTGACAACTTTGTTTTATATGGTTCAGCAAACCACTCGCTATAAATTGGGAATTGCAGATGGGAATCACTCCAGTGGCATGACTGCAATGTGGGTTAAATGCTGAGGGTCCCAGGCAAATCTGTGTATCCCAGGCTGCTTTGTCTGTGCTTCCACGAGTGCCTGAGTGCCTCAGCTGTTCACTGCCACCAACACTGCCATGCTTGTCCTTGCTGCTGTCACACTTCCCAATGGCAGTGGAGACAGGGCCTCAGTTCCTCACCTGTAAAAGGATCAGTCTACCTCACAGGTGCAATCTGAACATAAACGTATCAAAACACTGTGAGGAATACAGATACCTAGGGTTAAGGAGAGTATTTAATATATAGTCTAAAATACACTAAGTAGTTATCTTCTCAACTTTCCCTAGGAGCTTGTGGGGAGTCCTAGTGGCTAGAGGAAAGAGCAGCCTCCTAAAATGAAGGTGGGAGGTTACATAACTGTCAAAAGTTATCTGAGTTCTGTTGGTTTAACCAATGTCTGACTCATCTGACCTCTTTCTAGCTTGACTGCAATGGAGATCTAAAAAAAAAAAAGAAAAAGTACCAGACCATTTTAAAAGAACAGAAAGTGTTACAAGAAAAGGGGTTGTGTTATAATGAGCAGCTGGTGGCCAGTAACTCCTTCACAGATGCTAGAATCTGATATTTTGTTTGGCTTTGACCTCAGAACTAATGTGATATACCTGAATGTGTGGAATCTTCAGATGTGACTCTGAAATCTTCTTACTGTGATGCACGCTTCCAGCTGAAGGGAGTCGGGAAGGTACCTACCTGCATGTCACTTCCAGAGGATATTGAGTAAAGGGCAGCATAAACAAAATTCTCACCAATACCTGATTTGGGGGCAATCAGAATACAGTCTGGTAGTGGTGTTTGATCTAAATCAGTTTCTTCACCCTTAGTTGCAAATTCTTTTCCACAGGGCAAGAAATAGTAGACTGGTCTCTTAGGGAAACATTGCCTGAATTAGGTTAAAATATATACATTGCGTACCTCATCCTCTTAGGTTACTACTTTTGTTAGGAGTAAACCAACTGCATGATGTCATGAGCTTGTTCCAGTGGTTAAAATAACCAAAGGAAACCCAAGGAAACCAAACCAGGAGTGGGTCTTGTGCTAAGTCAGTGACTATCTTTCTGTGGGGAAAGAGACCATGAACATTAATGCCTACAACTAGATCAGCTGTATCTATAAACTGTAGAGTTCCCATTGATTTCAAATTCTAGAATATGAAAGTCTATACAGCTGTCCTACTTCGATTGTTATTTTTCTCTCTGCATGTTGCTTCTGAATGCTCTTGGAGAAAGAGAAAAATCTTTCAACTACAGTAATCTAGCCTTCACTGTGTAATGACTGAAATAGATTTTGTTTTGTCACTTACAGGTTGTTGCTTAATAGAAAGTTGTCTGAGCTAGTTTCCTAAGATTGGGTGATGACATATCTGAACATCACTTATCCCAATCATGTAAGCAGGAGCTGTATCTTAATAAAGATCCTCTGTGCTGGGTTTGGGGTTTTTTCCTTTGTGTTATAAACTATGTTCTGATGCATAAAAATGAACAATTTAGTTGTAAGTGTACCACCACAAGTTTATCGTAAACTGAAGCCACAATTGCAATCTTGGATGCCACCAAAAAAATTGCTATAAAAATTTCTAAATAGCTCTTTCTTCAGCTGCAATAACATACCATTTTGCATTACCAGATGTTAAAACTCTATAGATTAACTGACAGCAAATACTATATCAAAGGCAGTTCAAAAGAAAAGTAAAAATTATTTTCATATTTTTAATCATGCCTGCAGATGGGTTAGGACAATTTGTCATAGTTCAGAAGTAGAAAAGAAAAGAAACAGGCTTGATGTAACTTGGCTCAGTGGTCTGTTTCAAATATGGTTCAGACACAATGGGAAAAACAAACAGGTCTTTGCTTGAGAAAACAGATGCAGCAGGCAAGTGCAAAATCTTACTCTGCTTGTTTCAAAGACAAAAAGCAAAAATCCTAGGTTTTTAACAGAGAGAGAGAGAGAGATCACTCCAAAAATTCCATGTAAACTTTTCTTTTTTTGAGATTCTTTCTGTGCTTCCCCCTTCCTCTTCCCACACACACTGAATCAACAAACCCAGATGTTCACAAGAATACGTCCCTCGGTACAGCTACGTCCTATGTCATGCGTGTACAGGGGGAGATGCCTTACTGCGGATGCACAGGAATTCCCCAGGACTGACTGTTGTGCTGCAAAGCGATGTACAGGCTGTGTGTGCTTTTTATTTCTGCATGGGAAAAGCTTCATGGACTGAACCCACTTCAGAGGCCCGAAAGATCTAGAAATTCAGTGCTTACAAAAAATGTGACTTCTGACTGTCAGCTCCGGGTACACACATCCTGGATCCTTGTCTTTTTAGCAACACAATGTTCCTTCTTATTTTGGCGCAGCACTGAACTAAAGAATGGGATCTGGAAGACAGAAAAGAGCCTTGTACTAATAAAAACTGCAATCCATAATTATTATCTTACCTTCTTATTTATGAAATTTATAGGGACTGGTGTTTCAGTTTATACCCACCTGAGCACAGTCTTGGTCATCTGCTTGCCTGCTTTTGTCAAATATTTTCATTAACTGACACCTATTTTATTTTCAGCCAGTCTGTGATTTAACTGTGTGACCACTTGAGTCTGCAGAAAGCAGCAGGCTTAGGTTTTCCACACAGCAACTCTTGTGTCACCTTCACCTAGTTTAGTTACGCCTGAATACCTCGTAGCACCCGTCAACCAACCTGTATGGAGGGGTTTAGAGCAGCAAATTCACCAGGAAAGTACAAAACAAACGGAGTAAGTGGCAGGGCTGGGGGTAGGATGGGGAACCAAACTGCCTGGTGCCTGACATTAGGAGGAGGGGAAAAAAAAAAAAAAAAAAAAAAAAAAAAACGTACTTTAACCAAAAAAAAAAGCAGTCCTTCACCATAAAGAATAACCTGGATGTTTACTGTGCCTGGCCGCACACCCAAGAGCAACGTCTGCGTGGCTCCCCTCCCCAGGCCGGATGGCTCCACAGCTCAGTGCCTTGGCTTAGGTGCAGTTGGAAATGCCCGAGAATGGCTCTTTGTTGATTTTCGCCTGTGCGAGAGAGCCTGGTGTTGCTGCGAAGCGAAGTGCTATTGAATTTGCTCACTCAGGCAGAACACTCGACAGGAAGGAAGGAAGCAGCCATTCTTTCTGGTCCTATTGTCTGGCCACCAGGCTTAGGCAATCAAACAGCCCTGTGGCCCGGCTGCGGCTCCCGCTCCGGCCGCTTCTGGTGGGCCCGCCTGGGGAAGGGGGGCCAGCGGGGGACGGCCTTCTCATGGCGTTTACTTTGTTTTCCCTGCACTCCATCACATCTTTTCACGGCTCAGGGCCTCAGGTAGCCGTTTCCCAGCCCTCCGCGTTTCTCCAGGGGAAAACGGTCAGGGAAGGGAGGGGTGAGAGTAGCCCCAGGTGGGGTGGAGCTGCTCAAAGCTGCCTCCGGACTGCCACTGGATGATAAGAAAGTGTGGGAGCAAACTGTAGGAGCCTGTGAGGAGTCCTTCCAGTGCTAGGAGATATTTCTGTCATGATCAGAAGGCACTGCTTGGAGCTGGGGGCTATTTAACAACACATCGTTCGGGGTGACAAAGGGTGAGGTGGGAAAGGTTGCGAAGGAGCAAACCTGCCTTTTGAAAGAGGTTCATTTAAAAATACACGTTTCTGAGTCCCCGGTCTGTATCTCAGTTCCCCAGAGAACAGAAAAGAATGAAAAACAGAGCCAAAGGGACTGGTTTTGCGAGGCAGAGAGCTGCAAGCCTGGCCCTGGCTTGTAGTAATGCCACGGGGTCAGGGTGAGTTCTCCTGAGGATTCCTGACAGAGGAAGTGCAAAAAGGGTAACTGGTCTAAGCATCCAGAGCAAAAATCTGTCTGCCACTGCATTTCACCTGCCCTCTTACATCCCTGCAAGGTCTCAGCACTTCCAGTCTCAAATCAGGTTGCAACCATAACATTGCAGTGTGGATTTTGCAATGAAGCCTGTCTTGTTCTCGCTGAAATCTGACTGTGGGATAGCCCCCTACTATGGTTTTGTGACTGGATAGCGATAGCTGCAGGCTTTTTTTTTCTTTCATTGTGGTGGGCTCAGGTAATAGGTGTGTCAGTGATATCATTCTTAATGTCGCATGATAGATAATAACATTAAGAGATGATAATATCGCCCTGCAAATCTGTGATGTACAGTGAGATAGTAGAGCCTGGCAAATGCAGAGGCATAGTATTTACACAATCCTATTTCTGCAAGCCCAGGGATGGTTTCATGGTGGCTTAAGTGACTCTAAATGGTGTCCTCAGTTGCATGTTCCAGATCCATCCTCTTAGTCAATGTTATTGCTCCAAGTCTTGCTTGGTTGCAAGGCATAGACACGGATGGAAACAAATGACAGTCCTTGAGCCTGATCCCCTGGTCACCGTACAGAGGTGGGTGTTGGCAGAAAGGGCAAGAGGGAGCGGGGGAGGCAGGCAGCCTGGGGGACCTGTGACAGCATGGGCTCAGAAAGATGGATGTTGCCTTTTGGCATGGCACCATGCTGGGGCACTTCGAGTGCCATGGTCGTAGCCAGAAATATTTTCTTATACTCAAGGAAGCCTAGAGGCTGCAGTTGCATTTTGTTAACTTCAACAGAAAGGCATGGGCTGCTTTTAGGAATTTTGGCCTTGAAGTACGCCCAGCTTCCCACTTTTGTCTTAATAAAACCTCTGCTCAACCTGCTCACACCTATCGGGGTGCAAATCTAAAACAACCTTGATGAATTAATGGAATTATTCCAGGTTTGTCAGTGCAACAGGAAGAAATCAGCATGACTGATACAACTTTTTTTTCTTTTTAATGGAAACAAGTGGAAATTACTAGAACAGAGAGTAATTTGTAGCCAAGAAGAACTCTTGAATTTGGATTTTATTACAAACTTGAATCTTGGGCCAGTTTTGATGGGATTTGTAAACGCTTTCAACAAATGTGGGCTGAGTTTCAAGTGAGGCTGGGCTCCGTTGTAGGGGAATCTGGGCCAAGGTATGGTTTTGAGTGGAAAGCATATGAAACTCACCGCATTTTCCTGATTTAGAGTCTTGCTTTGAAGTACTTGGTCCATTCAAACCCAGAACTCAAAGCAAAAACCCACATGGTGTTAGTACACTGGAGCCAAAACTATAATAAAACATTCCCTTGAAACCTCATGATTCAAAGCTAGCACAGATCCAGATATTCCTCATAAGATGCTACCAAGGTTGTTATTTTGCATATATATATTTCAGTTCAGAAACTTTAAATACTCTGAAATCTTTACTAATTTCTGTATTCTTGAAAGATCTTGTTGTAAAGGCTGCAGTGGGGTGGAAAGATCAAGATTATTACTTTTGTTAAGACCTTGTCTATGCATGTATAAATAATAAATTAATTTTTTTATCTCTTCCTAAATAAAATATGTTGTTAGTGACCCTATTCTGTGTCTGTGGGCTCTTTCACTGTGCTCAGAACTACAGTGCCTGAGAGCCTTCCAACAGTGCATGAAGCAACGTGAATAACATCTGTTGCATGCTGTTTATTAGCTCATCTTTTCCCTTGAGATGCAGCATGTGCAATGGAGTGTCTTGTTCTGGTTGGGGTTTTTTTTTTTGGTGTCATGATTTGTTTTATGATCAAGAAACCACTTCTTTGAAAATGTCTTAAAGGGCAAATGAGTGGAGGATATTACTGGTTAGAAACTGGAGGGAAAATTTCCTGTGAGGTACTACTGACATATTTATTTTTTTTCTTTCTCTTTTTTTGTTGAGAGACATTGTCACTTTACTGCAACAGTCACATACACAAGCTCTGTGCACATATTCACAAAGCTCGAGAGAACTGCTTTCAAGCATTTTTATTTGAACACAGCATAATGCAATTAGCTTTACTGCCCAGCACGCCTTTGATAGCACAAAGTGTGCTACGAGATGACTTCTCCCTCCTTTACTGATGCGTCAAAATTCCATATGAGCAGCCACCCAGCGACTCGGCTGGCTTTTGCATTTCCAGTTAACTGCCCTGAGTCATAAAAGTCTGGGAAAGGATCTGAGAAACGTGTTCCTTCAACTACTGCAATGCTTCAGCAGTAAGGCTGAGTTTGCGTTACATGTGGAAAATCACGTGTCGGTACGCATCATTCATAGTCCTGTGCAGATCTGTTAGACATTTCTGAGAGGGGCTGGTTGTCCCCAGCTGCCTGCCTGTGGAACACCCATAGAGCTAATGGGAGGTCTGCACATGGCTTGCTGACAGGATCAGGCCCTGGTGCTATAAACGGCCAAAACATTTTGTGATATGAGCAATAATCACAGTACCAGGGGTCTTCTTTCTTGCACAGCTCTGTAATTAATACTCGGCTGCCTTGGCTGTGATCCTGATGGTCCAGGCCAAGAGGAAGCAGGGACGGGGCAGTCAGAATAGAGGTCACTTCTGTAGCTCATCAGAATCTAAGAGATGGCCTCAAAAGTCACCTGGAAAAGGGAACTGAATTGTTTTGAAGGTGAAAAAGAGAATGACAAAGGACAGCTGTGGGGATGCCATGATCAAAACTAAAGAGAGAGCACAGCAGTAAAAGAGCAGCACTGGAAACCAATGCTCATTTGCAGAATGGCCACTGCTGGTGTTCCAAGGATATTGCCATGACCAGTGACCTTTCCCAGGAATAAGTGCACAGGAACATACTCTGTGCTTCCTTCTCCATGGAAATTCAGAAGGAAAACCCAAACACGCAGAAGCTTTCCGAAGTTCTGTCTCCATCCATTTTTCCTCCTGGCAAGTCCTGCTAGTCCCATTGCATATAAAGCAATGTGAAATAGAGCAAGAGTTGGTTATAAGGACATTAGAGCAACACTGGAGAACACTGTACTGGACAACTGTCCTAGCACAGTGTCTCAAATAGAAGAGCAACTCGCCATTATTTCACCTGTCCACATGCACTGGTATTAGAGGTTAATTTTTAAAAAAATCATGCTTCTGGAACATGCATGCCAGGTGAAACACCTCTCTATACCAAAGCTCTGCCCAG
Organism: Mohoua ochrocephala; assembly: GCA_013398855.1. Taxonomy (NCBI): domain Eukaryota; kingdom Metazoa; phylum Chordata; class Aves; order Passeriformes; family Acanthizidae; genus Mohoua; species Mohoua ochrocephala. The sequence goes on along the minus strand of VZTA01025042.1, from coordinate 21,696 downwards.
TCCAGGAGGAAAGAAGAAATCATCATGTTCTTGATTCCTCTGGCCAACTTAGACTGGAGCTCGGCTGCCCTAACCGGCACAGCCTATGTGCGGTCAGAGCCCTGACGAAGCAAGTATGTGCTTGCTCCTCTCCCTTTCCTTGACCTAACAATTTGCGTAGGGCGAACCCAGGTCATAAGAGAGGCAATGATCTGGCCTGTAAAATTTCTTTGGAGAGAAGTTAACGCTAATTCAGCATGTTTCAATTTGCTGAGCTTCACCAGGCTGCACATGATTTTTAACAGAATCCCCACACACCAGATCCTGCGTTGTGTTGGGGAGTTTCCTCAGCACAGCTAATCTACACCTAGTTTGATAAAAAGCTGGTTCCGTTGCTGGCTCCAAAGCTTTCTTTCTGATTGCTGTTTTGATGTGAAAGCATAGTGGACATCTGGGCTACTTGGTTTCTTCTTGTATCCCACTTGTCCCTTCCCCCATATGGATTGTAATGAGTTTGTTAGCTGTCATATCTTGGAGATTAAGCTTTTGTGCAAGTTTTTTTTTTTTTTTTTCAGGACAGACATGTGTAAAGGGGCCCTTTCAGCCAGAGAACAAGTGTTCCTTAATGGCCATACACAATTTTTTGGCACACATCCATACATTGGCAGTATGATCAAACATATCCCAGCAGACAGTAGAACAGAGATAGTTGTAGGTATAGAGACCTTGGGAGCACAAGGAAAATTAAGTCATCTCTATTTTCTTTGAGGACCTCCATCAAGACTGAAGGCCCATGGTAAATGGTGATCCTGATTTCTCTGGAGTCAGCTTAAAGGTCTGGAAAATTCCGTACAAAACAAAAGGGCTGCCGAGCTGCCTTACTGACAAATTAACTTATCAGCTGGAGAAGTTTTCATTACAATGAAATTCTCTGTTGGTTACTGAGAATCTCCCATTTGAAATTAATGACCTCATAGCTGATGAATGATGAAGCAGGAAAGGAAGTGTGTTGAAGACTGAACAAAAATCATCAGGTGAAAGGGGCTCTCTGTGATTATGGAATAAAAATTACTCATTAGGGCTTAAAAAAAACCCCCAAACAACTGGAGCTCTGCTTCTCAGTGGTACTAGTGGTAGATATTTTCTTGGAATAGAAAATTACTTCCCCCCCCAGGATCTGTGGTACTATAAAAACAGGCCCCTTCAGAACTAACTTCCAAATCTGCTAACATAATACTCTTCTGAAGAAGAATAAGAATGTTGGTTTTACAGTTAATTAAGGGGTTTGGGTCAGGAACTTGAACTCTATCCATTAGGGTATGGTTTTCTGGTTAAGGAGTCATAAATACAGAGTACACTTTATTAAATAGCTTGAAAAAGACTGTGTTTAAAATATGATCGATGCTTTGGTGTGTTTAGCAATAGATAAATAAATGTTGAGAGAAGAGAGGTGGTTCCCCTTGGCAATAACTCGGTGTGTCATTTCTTTGGAAAAGTATATTTTATTGTCACCTGTGCACTCCTTTTCTTTCTCTTAACTGATCTGAGGATGGAGGGAGGCAAGGTAACGATAAAAGCAGAAAAGCAGAGCAAAATAACATGGCAATTTATGGGTTTTAAAATCCTAAAAGAGCTGTTACAAGACGGAACTGAATAGAACACCTACTTTTTGAAGCCTTCTGAGGTATGAGCGAAGGGCTGTATTAGATGTCCACATCCTGCCAGCTGGGACAGTCATTTCAAGAGGAAGACATGATTAGTGAGGCAAACGATAGTCAGAAATAACCACAAAGGGGGAAAGGAACTTGTGAGGGAAAACATATAAAGAGACATAGTCAGTTGCCAAATCCCAAATCTCCTGTTGTGCCTCTGACCCCAAAGACATCTCTCCTGTGTTGCAGGGGGCACAGGTGGGGGGTGAAGAGAGAAGCAGCATCCAGACAGGTACCCTGGAACTGTGAACCATTTCTTTGTGAGCAGAGTAGTGTTATAGACAGTTCATCATTTCCAGGACCATTCTTATGCTAATTCCCCAGACTTAGGGAAAACTTAAACTCCTTGCCTTGCTGAATGGAACCAATCCTCCATCAAGAGTTAATTTTAAAAAGAGAGCAAACAGAAGGACTTGATGTTTGGCAAGCTTGGGGTTAGAACGTTCCCATATACACATACACATTTAGAAGAGAAGTATCTTAGTATTCATGATACTTGGTGATAGAGTAGCAAAAAGCTTTCAATTAAGCATGAAAAACAAATATCACAATTTATCTCAATTCTTCAGTCTTTTATGTGCTGAAGGTATTTTTTTATGTGAGGTTTTGTGAGGTTTTTCACACTTTTTTTTTTTTTTTTGTGAATGTCTTTCATTTCAAGTTATCCTTGTTCTGGGTCTTTTTTTAATTCCCTTTGGCCAAAGCATTTCTGAATTTCTGCCAAGAAGTTACTATGTAAAGCCTGTTGTACTCAAGAGTTGGATTCCCATTCCTGGAATCATGACTAGCAACCCCAAAATAGAGTGCATTGTTGTTTCAGAAGGAAAACAAGAGAGGAAAGAAACCTTAGGAACAAACAGAGAAGGATGAAGCCAAGCGACAGTTACAGACTCTTCAGAAAGCTACTCTTCAATTAGACATTTAGATTGGCTGCTAAGGAATTTAATCTAGATGGTAGGAAAAACTGCATCTGAAGTACAGACAAATCTTATAAAGTAATGCTATGAAAAGCTGCCTATTTTTGTTTCTTGTCTACTCGTGTTTAGCAAAGATGCTAGGAACCAGCATCTTTGCAAACACTTGAGGGACAGGACACTTTGGAATGTCCTGTTTCTCCTGCAAAATGCATTTTTATTTCTGAACACAAAGCGTGACTTCACCACAACTACATTGCAAATTCATTCTCTCAGGAAAAAAAAAGTGGAACAATCAGTGCAAGGGGGAAAAAATAGAGAGCAAACATTTTTTTAATGGTAGTGTAAGAAAATGAGTTAGTAAAAATATTGATATATCAACAAAGAAATACTGAGAGTTTACAAAAGGATTCCATGCTAAAGGAATCTTTCAGGAAACATTCTTTGCTAAAATAAGTATTTTCAGGAAACATCTTTTGTTAAAGTATATTACAGAATCCTGAGTCAAAAATTCTGTACCAAGTTATCATCTCATCAACTTAAAATGCTCTGCATTACTTTTTGCTGATTTTTGTCACACAGAAGTTTAAAATTCATAAGTATAGCAGCACTTGATCCTATAATAAAAGTTGTTATTAACAGCAGAAAGTTTAAAAGCGTGGAGAGCTTGACTGGAGAAAACAGAAGAAACTTTGGGCTAGCAAAGGACATTGTATTTATGACACACAGTGAACAAGCCTGTTTCTGTCCATGCAGTAACTTATGATGAACTCATCAATTCCCTGTAATACACACAGAAACAAAATCCTACTTTTGCCTGCATAAAATATGATTAATATTGATTAAGATGTTCATATGAAAAAAGTCAAGACCAGACAAGAGAAGACAATGATTTTGGCCTTTGCTTTCAGAGGGTGTCAGCACCACAGTGTTAAGCTTGAGAACCCGTAAAGGTCTGAGTATAGAAATGAAAATCCACTCTGGGAAAGTTCATCTCCTTTAAAGCCCATCAAAATTGTTCATCAAAGACCAAGTACAGCCCAAACTCACCAGCTTCTTTGCAATCATCAGCCCGCGTTATTAAAAAAAAATTATATATGTGCATATGTGCAATATAAAGTCTGTATTAAAATCCAGTCATAAAATATGTCAGAATTCCCAAGCTAGAAGTACACGGTGACACTGTAACTATCCAATGGGAGATCTATTTTGTCTCTCTGCTTTAGGTAACTAATGAAGCAGTTCCACAAAATATAGTATGCACTTTGTAAGGACACGGTCAACAGAAAGGGATGGGTGGCTTTGAGCACCTACGAAAGATTTTAATTGTTGAGGCTTAGGTACCCAGTTTGGGAATTTGATGTAGGAGCAGACTGGTTCTCAGTCTGGTTATCTTCAAACATACTAGATATTTTAGCACTTACCTTTTGGAGTATTCTGTCTGCTCCAGCAGGCAGCTAAAATTATCAGTTTTGTGCTTGCATTAGATGAACTGAACTTCTCCTGAACTAGATAAGTTTTTGCAATGACATTGTAAGGACATTTTTTTTAAATTCTGCTAAAGGTGTCATGAGGATAGAAATACATGTTTTCATTTTCTCCTGTAAAAGAGAAAAGGTGGTTAGGTGGCTTAAATATAAATTCAGTTTATGACTCTACAAAACTGAATCCACATATAATACAGAAATCTTTACCAAGATACACAAAATGTTCCTACAAAAAGCATCACTATGTAGATGTGTGGCCAAAACACAAGGTCGGATAGTACCACTGAAAGCAGATTGCAAGGAGCACACTCTTCTTTTTCTAACCCATTTTGGTGCACACAAGTGCGTGTGTGTCTCTAAATAAACTACTGCATTTAAAAACGTGAGTATGTCAGTTTCTGTAATTAGATCCTTTAGTGTCTGTTACTGATCGTTTCTCCATTTCTTTAGCTTACACTTGTGAATCAAGTAAAATGCAGAATGTTGCCATGCATAAAAGCAATGCTAAAGAAAACATCTATTGTGTCCAGCTTACAGGGCCAGACACTCATGCATGGTATCAATCTAATTTGCTCATGGCCCACGACATAAAAATCTCTGACATTTGTGGAAAAATGATGTTTGGGCACTTGGTGCTGCATGCTCACAAGGAAAGGATGTTCAGGCAGTGGTGACACTGGTTAAAACTATGCTTGGTGTGAGAGTTCACAGACAGACACTCCCTGATTTAGCACAAGCTTGGAGTGACACTTTTTTTCTTAGGAATGACAGCATGCTACGAGAATGTGGAATTGAATGTAACCCAATTCAGAGGCAGAGACTTTTCTCCTCCAGAGCAATGCATTTGCGGACAGGACAGGCTAACTGGCTTACACTACGCAGTGCCTCATTTTGCCCTGATTTGGGTCAAGCCTAAGTGCATCACATTCAGTTGACCTGTTAGTTATGCCTTGCAAAGGCTTTGTGTTTATGACTCTCCAAACATGGGATCCAAAATAGGGCAGATGTGGACAATGCAAATACTGGCTGTCTCCTTGTTCTCTTGAACAACTACTTCAGAGTAGCTGTCGTGAACACAGCAGGCGTATATCAAATACCAAAGGCTGAACATTTTTAACTTCTAGGTAGATTACAGGAAAAATCATTGCAGTTTTCCACAAATAGTCTCAAATTCAAAAGGGTTTGATATTGTGAATTGAACTGCTTGAAACCTAACTGTAGGACAGAATACCCAGAAGAAATGAGCAAATGTGAAAAAAAATGAAAGTCAGTTTCAGTCTGATCCTCATGACTCTTTCACGGCTTTATTTCTTCATAGTCCTCACTTTTGAAATGTAAAGGATTCATAATAAGGTAAAGAAGGACACTAGAGATTTGATGCAGTATGTGCAAGTGGAATGAGAAATGTTTCTCATAGACCAAAGCAACTGAAGGATTTGATTGAGAATTAATGGAGTAAAAAACAATTATAAGAATTTTCATCTAGTTACTGTTGGTAATGATAAGAGACACTGGTGCCCATGGGTCTTAGAAAATGTGTTTCAGACTATGCAATATTATAACAATGTCCAAGAGAATTAAAAAGAGAAAAAGAGTTTGTATCTACTATAGATCAATAGACAAAAGAATGAACTATATGGCAGTGCTAATATAGGATGCACATTTCTTTTAGCTCAGTTATTGATCTCTGAGATAATTACACTGTACATCAAAAGAAATTCAATTGTATTCATGTGTTACTTTGTAAACAGCATTAGCATCATTTGGACACGTAATCTTGCAGCAGGGAAAAAGCTTTCAAACTAAAATGTATATAAACCACTACGGTTTTGCTTTCCCAGATCTGAAGTATGCATTACAGCCAAGCAGATATAGTCCCTTGCTGATGTGGTTCTAACAGTTTTAACAGAGTTATAAAGATAGCAGTATAAATGTCAATTACAGGCTACAGTTCAATCCACCCAATTTTTACTCCAAATTTGTACTTACAATTTAAGCATCTTCAAAGCCCTTTTACATTGCAGTGACTCTTTCTGATAGAGGGAACACGGATGTTAGGGGCAATCTATCCCTACAGAGCTAATGCTTGGTTCAAACTAGGTCACCCAGTTTTGTGAATGAGGTCTCATATCACTTATCATTTTGGCAAGATTAAAAAAATGCAGTCCTTATCAACCATAGCTGCATAGGGCAGCAGATAATGAGATAAAAAGATCTAGCAAGAAATTTGTTTTGTCAAAGATGTAGATGCTAAGAGCTGTATAGACATTCAAGTTGTTTGAAGTCCTTCCAATCCATAGGTGACAGAAAAAACTCAAACCCTTTTCAAAAATGCTAAAAGTTCCAAGTGCCAACTGTCCAGCTCCTTAAATCCAGAAGATTCCCCCGACAACCTCTTCAGGGCAGTTATTGTGGGAGGTGAATAATCCCATCTACTCTTGTGAGACCCCACCCCCCATCCAGCTCTGGAGTCCTCAGCACAGGAAGAGCATGGACCTGTTGGAGTGAGTCCAGAAAAGAGCCACCAAGATGAGTGGAGGGATGGAACATCTCTCCTGTGAGGAAAGGCTGAGAGAATTGGGATTGTTCAGCCTGGAGAGGAGAAGACTTCTGGATGACCTAACTGCAGCCTCCCAGTACCTGAAGGGAGCCTACAGGAAAAAGGGAGAGAGACTTTTTACAAGGGCATGTAGTTACAGGACAAGGGGGAATGGCTTCAAACTGAAAGAGAGTAGGGTTAGATCAGATAATAGGGAGAAATTCTTCAGACTGAGGGTGGCAAAGCACCGGAACAGGTTCCCCAGCGAAGTTGTGGATGCCCCATCCCTGGAAGTGCTCAAGGCCAGGTTGGATGGAACGCTGAGCAACGTGGTCTAGTGAATGGTGTCCCTGCCCAGGGAAGGGAGTTTGGAAGCAGATGATCTTTAAGGTCCCTTCCAACCCAAGCCATTCTATGATTTTGTGATTCTCAGTCCTGTCAAATGCCAGGCTTGAAAATATGAGTCTCCTATTATGTCATGGGCAATTCTTTGCTAGGGATGATATGGTTTCTCTTTTTCTCCTGAGACACATTGATTTTCTCTCTGAGAAGCATATTCGAGAGAAGAATTGAATCAGCCACTGCATGTAGAGTGAGTTGAAAACCAGTTTCGTCTGATAGTGCTGTCCCTCCACAGTCAGTTCCAGTGGGGATACTCACCTCCTTTGGCACCCTACAAGGGATGCCAATCCTTGCCTTTCACACTGCCCATTATACGGAGCCTCATGCATCACACAAAACAGTGATAAATGTGTTGCCACCACAAAAATATGGAAAGTCAGATGTAAAGCATGAAAATGTACAGTTGTTTGAGTTTAAAAATCAATGTATGTAACATAGAGAATGCTTCTCTGAGTCACTTATTTGCATTTTATATTACTGCATTCAATAAATCTTTCTGTTAATGAGAACTGCAAAGCACTTCCAGATGGGCAGCCTTCTGAACACAAGAATGGGCTGAACCTCACAGCTTTGCAGAGGAATTCAGGTTTATCTCTTGCAGAAGACACAGGGCATTTTCCCTAAACTTGTCCCAGTGGCATGCTGGGACAAAACACAGTATGAAATATGAGTATCGGCCCCTGACTGGACAAAGGTTCTAACATTTACATGTAATTCAGGGCGTGGCTTGGGAGGGCAGAGGTAATCAGGCACTGAACATTATTAAAAAAGCAAATCCTTTGCTAAAGCCATGTAAAACATTCATGTAAACTCACTGGCATTGTAGTAAAAACACATCACCGCATTGTTAAAGATCTTGATTCTTTGCCCCTGAAAGTGTAAACCAGTTCATGGGTCATAGAATTTGGGGGAATGTTGTGCAATTATCATGTGAAAGAAAAATAAAAAGATTGTATCTCAGCTTAATTTTATCTGAATTCCCTTCTGAAATACTCAGTTTAAGATGGACTAGGAGACTCACCACTGGCTTACTTCTTTCCTTACTTTCTATGCATCTGTTTTAACAGAAAAGCTGCAATCACAGTGAGCTCAAAGGAACAGAGGTATGATATGAAGATCGTAAATAAATTGCTCTGGGACACCCACATATAATAGTACCTAGACCTCTTGAAGAATTTCCACAATTTTCAGGATTTAAATAAATGAGCCTCATTCTGACCCATAAACATCTCTGGTAAGCTAGACAAGGTGGGATTCACAAAATTCAGATATCTGTGTGAAGCAGTCACCTAAGATTCCCTCTAGAGGGAAGAGAGAGAAAAAAGTGCATTGGGGATAAGAGTCATTTGACCTATTTTCATCATCTATTTTAGGATGGGATGAATCATACTCTAGAAGTGCTTATTTTATTTCATTGAACATAAATGAGAGCACAGAGAGACTGCTTCAGATGTTAACTACATCTACACTGATTTATGGTGATTGAGATACTGATGTCTATATCCTGTGAAATTATTCCCAATCACATCCACCTCTGCTGGTTTTCAATTAAGCGCAATATCAAAGTTCATTTAGGAGAATGTCTTACATCCTATGCAAAAGAAACTGGGAAAAATAAGAAATAAGTGAGACTAAGATCTAATCAAGTGCCTGTTATACTTTCCATCAGTGAGAAATTTTCCTTTGACAGAGAGCTATGAATATATGTGAACCTATGATTTAATTGTTTATCGAAGCAAAAACATAGCGTGGGATGTCATTTGGGATTTGTTAAAAGGGAGAATGCGGAGGCAGAAGCTCTTCTAGCCTTATTGATACAATCCAATGTCAAAACATAAATGATTTGATGACTGTAAGGGAATCTATGTCTTACACTGCTATTACAGTAAATAATTACAGTAAACAGAGGAAGTCTTATGTTTCTGTGGTATACGAGTTGAATTTAGAGCTATGTATTAATATATTATATATAAATGTATTTATGAAACAATCAAGAAAGATCAAACAATTAGTATGTGGAGAGTTCCAGTTTCCATTCCTTTCTTGAGAACTTCTGTTTTGAGAAACAGGTGTATACAGTTCATGGATTGCATTTCTATTTTAAGAACATACGTATGTGGTGGTATGTGCATGTGTTTCATGAAAATAAAAAAGAACATACCATCTGCCATACAAAAAATAAACTGGGATGTCCCACATTGCTGGTGGTCAGTTTGAAGTTCAGATGTCTGTAAATGTTATTTATTTAATGCTTTGGTAGGAGCAATAATTTTATTATGTTTGTTTTATAAAATGTTCTTCAGAAGACACCAAGTGCAATTAACTTACTCTTCCTGCCCACTCCATTTTCAACATCTGAAGTCCTCAGAAAGTTTCCCACATCAATACTTTGCAGTCCCAGATTTGTATCTTGGCATTGACACCTGTATCTTAAATTTATATCTTCTGTAGTCCTCATGTATCAGTGAGAATATAAGACTTCCAAAGGTTTGGGGTTTTTTCAGTCGTGGAGGTTTTTGTGGGTGGTTTTTTTGGTTGATTGTTGTTTGTTTGTTTTTGTTTGAGGTTTTTTTGAGTAATACTATATTAGCAACATTGTATTGCTAGCAACGTTAACATCCTAAAAATGCATGCATGTCTGAGACATCCAAGTATTATAGAAGTGCAAGGCCAGACATGTTAAGTTCCTTCCTTCCTTCCCTCAGGAATACCTTCTGGTCTGCAGTGAGGAGAGGCATCCAAATGTGTCCAAAAGTGAGCTCATTTACAGCCACGTTGGCAGAAGTCAAATTTCGTTTTCATCAGTGACTCAGTTGGTAGGCTCTGAATCATCACCCACCCGCCTCTGTTTCAGCCTCTCTCTTCCCCTTCCCCTACCCCTCTGAGTATGATCACTAAGACCCACAGAGGGGGCTTTTTCCTCCTTGTACCTATGCTGTTTCCTTCTCCAAGGCACTGGTGGTGCTGGTGGCTGCATGCTGGGAAGCAGCCAGTGCAGTGGTGTGTCTGTGGCATCAGGCAGTTCAATGTCACAAACCTTCTCTTCCTGGCCCAGAGGTTTCAGCACAGCTTCCACAGTCATTACTTTAACTCCTGCGATTAATGTTGTAAATCAAATGCGTCTCAGCCCCCCCAGTGTTGACTTGCCTCCTTAAGATTCCTCCTTAAAGCCCCACTTTCAGCAGCTACCTTTCTGTCAATATGCTCTAGGTTGGCACCAACCACTTCTCCTCACACCTGTGATTGTATCAGGGAAAAAAGACCAAAATAAATATTTACAGTGTACATGCAAGAAGAAAAGGACTGTTTTCCCTTTTTCTGTCATTGATTTCCTCAGTTCCTCAGTTACTGGTCCTGCTCTATTTATTTATGATACTGTGTCTAGCTTGGACTGCATTTCATGGGCAAAAGTCCTTGTTTCTTTGCTTGTTTGTGCTAGTGTTGCATATGATAACAAAGAACGGGAAAAAATCATGGAGAACACTCCAGATGAAAGCAGTAGTAAACACACAAAAATTGGCTGAAAGACTCAGAAGAAGATAGCAAATAAAATGACTGTTAAACTCCTTTTTAAAGTCTATTAGCTTTCACATTCATAGTGCCTTCTTAGAATGGCATGTGTTATCCTTTAACCTACTAGACATGTCAGAAAACACAAAACCCTGTGTAGAAAACACCTGATTAAAATTGGGTTCAAAATGCTAAAGAAGTAATAGCACACTTTTATTGCTGTTAACAGGGTTTCACTTTTTTTTCCCAAGTGATTGCAGAATTCTTGTTATGCATAAAAATATCCAGATATAATGGTAAACAGCATTTCAAAATGAAAAATATTCTCTTTCTCACACTTGTAAATACACCAAAATTTTTGGACCAGTTTGGCTTACCTCTAGTATCTTGTATACGCTCTAGAAAGCTGGATATAAGAAATCAGGCAGAGCTTGATCCTCTCCTCGTCTGGAGACCAATAAACTTTTTATTTATAGAGAACTTCTATGTCCCCAAATCTCCTAGACACCCAGAGAACTGACAGGAATAGACTTTGCAAGAGACTCCACTGACCCTACCGGATTCAGAATTGAGTAACAGTTATCAGGAAATGAAACCATGCTAAAAAGCTGAATCATTTATATACTGTGAAGTGATGGTTGGTTCAGTTGTGTTTGTTTATACTCTGAAATATCTTAAATTCACAAGTTTACAAGATGGACATGTGGGATAGTCCCATACATTATTGGCAGCGTAGACGCTGTGTCTCGCAAAGAAAGTCTGTAAACTGCTGATTGCCAGAAGCCAGGAAGGGCACAAGGGGTTGGCTTTCTTTCTACCTGCATTCCTTGCCTCTTTTTTAAACATCTCCTAGCA
>VZTA01025041.1:39348-102593 GCA_013398855.1 Mohoua ochrocephala | reverse complement strand
TCTCCCAGGTAACAAGTGACATGACTAGAAGAAATGGCCTCAATCTGTGCCGGGGAAGGTTTAGATTGGATATCAGGAAAATTTTCTACACAGAATGGGCTGTCAAGCATTGGAACAGGGTGCCTGGGAAGCAGTTGGGTCATTAAGCCTGGAGTTATTCAAAAGACGTGGCACCCAGGGAAGCAGTTCAGTGCTGGACCTGGAAGTGCTGGCTTAATGGTTGGACTTGCTGATCTTAAAGGTCTTTTCCAACATAAATGATTCTATGATTCTACACAAATACCCTTTCTTGTGCTTTTTGTAACAGAATGGCTCCATGCAGCAGCTCTGAAGCCTTGCTCGGACTATATTAGTGATTTCAAGCAATAAACCAATACGGAATTAATTCTGCAACTGACAAATTCTGAAGAAGACCAAGGGAACTTTAAGCTTAGCTTGTGTGGAATCACACTGAAACTGCAGCTCATTACTGCTGGAAGATTCTCAAATAAGCAGTGCTGCCATTTTACAAGCACCTAGCTTGCACGTTAGAGGTGGTTATTGCTGAAGTGATTGCTACCAGCAGTATGCAGGCCCAAGGAAACTAATATTTCATTTTGGAATATATCTAATAATTGGACCTTTTAAGCCACTTTCAAATGGCTCCTTGATAGTATGGCTACCTAAATTTTTTTCTTTTAATTGTAACTGCAAACTGAATAATTGCTAGAAGCATATAATGCATAGAAGGGTCACTGACGTGTGGTAGATACACATTAAGAAAAAGTGGAGTTGCAGATATTTCTGCTGCCACTAAATTAAGTAACAACACATGTTTTTGGAGCTATTGAAGTTCTTTTTCAAAATGTAATGTTTTGGGGGTTTTTTGGTTCTTTTTTTGGTGCTCTACTCTAAAGCACAGTTAAGGAATGCAGTTTTAATGCTGGTTGCTCAATAAAGCCTGCATAGAAAATGAACAGACTATTTTAAAAGAAAGCTGATTTTTCACCTTATCCAGGACTTGACGGATGATTAGGAACACAAAGAAAGCCCTATAATATGCCCCAGTTACTTCAGTCCGTAAAGAGCTGTCATAGTTAATTACTATGCGTGTTTCATACTGCTAGACCTTAACTACTGTTTTCTGACCTAAGCATCATAGTGTGTAGCTCACTGAAACATCTGCTCTACAGGTTCTAGCTGTCATGGGGAGATGGTAAGGGGATGTTTTTTCCCCCTGAATATCACTGTTGAGAAGACATGAGTTCCATAAGAGGACTAAATGGCCTGACAGCTTCAGGTCAAGCACGATCTGCACTTCTTGTCATGGCAACTTTGTAAAGGGAGCGGAGGATGTGGAAAATGAAGACCAATAGGAATAACCAGAGATGGCAGCATATGGGCCTGAGAAGAAGAGCTCTTTGATTTCTGCAGAGTAAAACACTGCCTGTAGCAGTATGTCTGATGATGGGGACTCTAACAGAGTCATGAAGGAGAGGGTTATTAATGGACAGCTCGAAAGGAGAAAGGCAGAGGTAGCTGAGCAGGAAAGGGGTGTTACGGCAACCATAACAGTTTCAGCAATGTGTATATGAGTGTCTGAAGCTGAATAAAAGGAAAAGAAGGAGAAGCAAAGCCAGAGAGAATGAAAATACGGGAGGTCTCTGGCCTCAGCCCCAGGCTGAGCTCTGACCACAAGGAAAGCAAGAAGCAAGCTTAGCTCCTGGGTTGTAACAGCTTGAAGATGGTGGTTTTTTCCTTGAAATCTAGCCTAATGCAGTCATCAAGACATCATTATTTTTAAAAAAAAAAAACTTCCTCCCACACTTAAGGAAAACCCAAAACCAAACAGTTCTGCTTGTTGTCTTACCCCTGACCACCAGCTGCACTGACTGAAGAGCTGGCAGCAAAGATACTCAGCCCTGCCATCTCCAGAAGCTGCTGATGTGCCTTTGCCACAGATTTTGGGCGCATGCCGATGGGACATCACACCAAAGCACAAGTGATGCTCATTCCAGTGCATGTCAGAGGAAACTACAGAAAATGCCTTGGGAATCAAGCAGGAGCTGGGGGAATTGGAAGGAGGTGTTGGAGCCACAGCAGACTTCAGATCGGAGAACAACAGGGGTCTGTGGTCAAATCCCTGCTCGACACCAGCCATGGGTTTCTCCAGGCTTTTCCACAGATGGGTACTGGTATTTCACAGCCTCATCAAGCAACCTGCCCCTGTGTTGACCAAAGTGCTGTAATAAGGGCCAGTTAGAGGAAAAGCAGAAATTTCAGGTGCCACAGATCTTAGGTTACAGACAAATCTCAAGCGCAAACTGGAGTCAAATTCTAACTGGATCTGTAACTTCATGGGTTTTCGAGACCAGTGTTTAGAATTTGGCCTAATTCTTGTTGCGATTTTTCTCAAGATCTCTTCATGGCTTAAGAAAAAATATTGACACATGAGTATGTCTATTTGTTATGTAAGTGGGCGCTTGCACCACAAAACATGAGCAGATGGTGATGTTGGAAAGCAAACACTTTTGAAAGGTTGCAGAATCACAGAACCCCAGGATGGGTCAGGTCGGAAAGGACCACAGTGGTCATCTGGTCCAGGCTCCCTGCTCAAGAAGGGCCTCCTAGAGCACATGGCACAGGGTTGTGTCCACACAGTTCCGGAGTATCCTCAGTGATGGAGACTCCACGGTCTCTCTGGGCAATTTGTTCCAGTGCTTGGTCACTTGCAGAGTAAAGAAGTTCTTCTTCATGTTCAGGTGGAACTTCCTGTGCATCAGTTTCTGCCCATTGCCTCTTGTCCTATTGCTCAGCACCACTCAGAAGAGCCTGGTCCACCCCTTGTCAGCCACCCTTCAGATACTTACAGACATCGATGAGGTCCCCTCTCAGTTTTCCCTTCTCAAGGGTGAACAGGCCCAACTCCCTCAGCCTTTTCTCCTAAGAGAGATGCTCCAGTTGTTTAATCATCTTTGTAGCCCTTCACTGGAACTGCTCCCGGAGCTCCATGTCTCTCTTGTCCTGAGGAGCCCAGAACTGGACACGGCGCTCCTGATGTGGCCAGGACTCAGTAGAGGGGCAGAATCACTTCCCTCAACTTGCTGGCAATGCTCTTCCTAATGTGACCCAGGACAGCATTGGCCTTCTTGGACACAAGTACACCCTGTGGTTACCTCCAATGTCGTCTGTGCTGCACCATTGTGTGGTGGGCACTATTAGCACTCATCTGTGCTTTAGAAAAAACTTAAGTAAAAGAAAGAGCTGTAGAGGACATGAGATGGAACAATTCCCATTTTGAAAAGCCTGCTGGTACTTAATTTTGCCTATCATGTGCCAAAGAAGGCATAGATATAGGCTACTGTCATCCCAAGAGAGTATTTCCTTCGCAAAGAATAATATGACTAATTATTCAGGGGTGTGAGGGTGGGAATTCCCTGAAGTAAGTGCAACAGGGGCATATGGCTATTCCTCATGCCCCCCAAAGAGTGCGTAGGCACAGGAAGCCAGCCCAGCCCCATGCAAGCAGGGGGCAGGAGGAGAGGGCTCCCTGCACCCAGTGATTCTCAGTGCACTCGCTCACTCGCATGGTCAGCAAAGGGTACAGGCAATGCAAACAGAGCTGTCCCAAAAGCAGTTTAGTCAGCTTTTTTATCTCCTTTTAAAAATGATGACCACTGGTAATACTACTGGGTAGTTTTTAACTGTTTTTATTATTTTAGGAAATCACAGTGGAAATATCTAAAAAAGCAGGAGAAATCTGATCACCCTGGCATTTACAACACAGGCAGCAGTGTGGACAGCTGATGCAGAGATGCCTCATCTGTTCTAAGTTAAACAGGGAAGAGGCCCATTGGGTTCACAACCCAATGTTAAAATTAACAGGATTTCTTTTGAGAGGAGCGCTGAGCCATTGATGGCTCTGAATGCAAGACAAGTTTG
The DNA here is from genome assembly GCA_013398855.1 of Mohoua ochrocephala. NCBI lineage: Eukaryota > Metazoa > Chordata > Aves > Passeriformes > Acanthizidae > Mohoua > Mohoua ochrocephala. The sequence continues at coordinate 98,672 of VZTA01025041.1, read as the reverse complement.
AGGTTTTTTTATATGTGTACTATTTTCTCATGTGCCTAGTAGTACGCCTACCTATTTATGAATCTCTTGTTTAAGATCTGGCATCTTGCTTGGTACTATATGGAAAGTGTAAGAAAGGCAGTCCTTTCTTCAAAAGGCTTATAAATCAAGTGCCCAGGGTTTTTTTCCTCAGTGTTTTCCTACTGTGAGGCAAACAAAGGGAGAACCAGATCAGTACTGGTGTAGAAAAAGCACAAGCTGTTCTGAAAACCCCTTACATGGAAGACTCCTGTTTTTCCATCTGCAACCACAACTCCTTGGCCTGGCAGTCTCACAGGGTGGTCCTGTCCCTAGAGAAACTCTGTTTCCTGGGTTTGGCTGAGCTAGAAGCAGCAAAAATAACAGTGGCTTGTGGTCTGCTTGTTTTGCTGCTCCTGATCTGGGACCAGAATAGGAATCGTGGCTATTGAGAAAAATAGTTGATGTTTAAAATCAATCTTCCTGACAGTCAGCTGTAATTAGAAGTTGGCTTGAAAATGACTGTTTAGGTGAATGGAAATGCATTTCCTCTCACCCCGGTGAGCACTCTGCAAGAGGCCAGGAGTGACATAACACATCCGAATTTGCCTTTCCTGGGAGGTGAACCAAGATCACCAGGGAGGTTAAAAGCCTAAAAGGAGATCTAGTGGTGAGGATCTAGGTGCTCTTTCCAGGTACCTGATGAGGGTTATACATGGAGACAGAGCCTTTTCCAAGATATAAGGATAATAGGACACCTAAATTTGCACCGAGGGAAATTCTGATCATGTACTAGGAAAGGGTTCCTCATTGTGACATTCTTTACACTGAAACAGGCTGTTGAGGGATGCTGTGGGGTCTCTGTCCTTGGAGATATAAAAAACCTTTTTGAGTGAGGCCATGAAAAACTTCATGTAATTTTGGTCTCAACTCTGTTTCAAGCAAGGAGTTGGATTAGAAACCTCCAGGTTTTTCTTCCAATCTATGAAAATAAGGAATATATTGATGAGGTAAGTTGATAAATTCTGACTAATTATTCTACGAGATTTTTAGACTCCCAGAGACTGTCTCACTATTCAGGGTTAAAAAGAAATCAGCCATTTAATAAAGAACATGAGAAAGCATGTTCAATCAGACTCCTCTCAGGCAAAGGCTTAGCTAAGAAGCGTGTTTTGTCTCTAGCACACTCTCCCCTTATGTATTACTCCTATATCAAACCCTTGTAAATAAAGCCGTACGTGTATTTGCGAGGTGATGACAATGATTGTAGACATGTTTAGTGGCACACAATGTAGCATGGTATATTGTAATTATCTATCCCAAACAAATGTAAACGGGCTTTTTAATAACAATTGGTAGTGAACATACTATTTGATTATATCTGTTTTTAGATAAAGTACACAACCTTGACAAGCTGAGCAAGAAAACAAGAACTCGTGCTCTATAATTGTCTTCTATGAACAAACCCCTTGCAGCTGGGCTCCTGTGCCACCTCCAAAAGCACCTGTGATGTCTGAGCTAGTTTGAGAGAGATAATCCTTTTGCAATGGGGCTTTCAGTGGTACTGCATGGTCTCATTGCAACGGTGAACTTTTAGGATCCTTTTCCATTTGGATTTCATTATTTGTGCCCACTGAAGCTGTCATCGCAGGGTACATTTCTGTCTGTAATCATAGAATCACAGACGGGTTAGGGTTGGAATGGATCTCTAAAAATCATCCACTCCAACCCCTTACCATGACCAGAGACACTTCTCTGCACAACCTGTGCCAGTGTTTTATCACCGTCATTGTAAAAAATGTCTTGTATTTTATCTAAATTGAACCTCCTTCATTTTAAAATCACGATCCCTTGTCCTGTCAGAACAGACCCTGCTAAAAAGTTTGTGATCATCTTCCTTACAGCTTCCCTTTAAGTACTGAAACGCCATAAGGTCTCCCCATATGTATGTATTGGAGTCTCTAAGGGCTGGGAATTGGTGTTCCTTTTCTCTTCGGTCTATGGTAAATCCGCAGGAATATGACCTGAGCCTGGCAACTCCCTCCATGTTAATGTTTCTTGCCTGAGCAGGGTGAGCAAGACTTGTCCCCAGGCTGTGGGACAGCAGTCTCAGCCAGCCCAGGACAAGGTGGGTAAGACATGTAGGAGGGAAAGGTGTTTGCCTCCCCTGTCCCTTTCAGGAACACTTCATGTGGGCACTAGGTGATGAATATTGTCTCCCTATGGAGAAATGGTGAGGCCTGGGAAAGTCAGCGCAGCTGCATGACAGATGGCTGACTCTTGCTAGGCAGAGGCAGCAAAGCAAACAGCGGGTCAGGCTAAGTGCATTGACTTAAAATCTTAACTTCAACATTTAATTAACATTTCCAAAGTTTCCTGGATCCTTCTGAGACTTTTCTCTTTCTGTTGAGAATCGGCCAGTATTGTTATTGGGCAGATGCCAGATTTCTTGGCTTTAAGTTTGTAAGTATGAACTACACTAGCAGTTTCCCAAGCTTTATGTCTTGATCTCTGATAACATATTCACTTCTGAGATGGAAATAGCAAGTCTTTACAGAACTCCTCAGATTTTTTCCATCCAAGTGTGTGTCTATGCACATACCCTGCAGCCAATCTGCTTGAAACTCGCATCCAAGAATTGCAACAAGATTTGAAATCACTGCTTGTAATGAATTTTTTAAAAAAAAATAAAAATAGAAAATATACATATCATAGGATATTAAATAATGCATCTATGGCTGGTTGCTGGGAAGGGTGGCTTACAGCTCCAGCAAGCATGACAAACGTGAAAAAGGATATAGCGATATGTAGACTAAAGGGATCCAAAACCAGCACAGAGCAGTGAGACTTTAGAAAGGCTTGGGGTGAATGCCATTAGAAATCTCCCTAATGGACACAACACCTGGGTCTCGTTAGAAAAGTCTACAGGATAGGAGGCCAAAAAGAGTGCTTGGAGAGGCTGCCCCAATGGTTTAATGGTACATCTAACCTGAGCCAATGTAATGCAGCCTTACACACCAGGGAGATGAAACACTTGCTTAGAGAGCCTTGCTTAAAGAACACTCTTTAAGGAAAATTAATGTGCACTCTGTGTTGCTGTATTGGCATATTCTGTATGCTGAATACAGCATAGTACATTTGAACAGTTTCGTTGCCTCCTCCGATTTTTTGTGGGGAGAATATGTTTGTTAGAAGCATAATTTGGAAAAGACAAATGTCTGAAGGAACAAATGAGGAAATGCAGATACTTTGTGAAGCCTGAATTTATTCTATAAATTTGATTTGTTACTAGTCTTCTCATTCTCGCTCTGTTTTTTAGCTCAGGCACTAAAATCCTGCAAACGGAGCAACTCGCGCCCATGGCGGTGCACGGCCTTGTCTGCTCCTGTTTGCTCAAGACACTGCTATTCTTCTCTCAGGTGTATAGTCACCAGAGGGAGGTGGATACGTGGGCCTGCTCTTCTCACACTCATCCCAGGAGGGAAATTCATAAGTAGTGACCAGAAAATCTTTTCCAGGTTAGCGCATTTCTATGTAGACCTTGCCAGAAGATGTCTCTTGTGGGGTTATTTGGAAAATTATCATTAAAAACCTACACAAGCAAACAAAACCAACCCTTTCCTAGCTATGAACATATTTTACTGAAGCAGCTGTACCTCAGCCAGCAACATTATCTCAGTAAAGTGTTTCACCTGCATCAACAGAGGGCACGATTCCCATAAAAATCATCCTCACTCTTTATTTAAATGAAGCCCAGGCAAAGCTTAGCTGCTAATGCTCTGAGCCTTTGGGTCTTAAAGAGAAAAGCATCTGCTGCTGCTGCTCCCCCATGAGGGTGTCCAGGCGGTTTTGGGTGGGCATTCTGTATTTCACGAGGGCATTTTGCAAGTATTAGCATAAATGGCCATTATCCAGGCTAATTTCCCACAAGCTGTTGAGGTAATAGGTCTCCAGTTTTTTAAACTGGTTGTTGGAACCTGACACCAAAAATCCTTTTAAATGTAGCCTATTGAATCGACACAGCTGACTCTTGGTTTTTTCTGATGGTTGCTGTGTCTATGTTCCTTGTGGAAGCATCGACAAAGCATTGCTTTTATAAATTTCAGCCTTAGTATGTCACTGGATTTCAGACAAATCCTTCTTTCTGACAAATACTTCAGTAGTTATTTGATAATAGTCAGGGCTCATGGTCTGCTGTTATAATCCTTGTGGTTATCTCTCCCCGCAGCACATCTCACCATCTGCTTTAGCACTGCTGCCTGGGGCATTGAAGTTCCTTTTTTCTCTCTCTTTCTAAAAATTGTGTAATCTCCTTCATTTCTCTAGTCAAGGAGGAGAAATTAGCTGATTTTAGAAGTAGAATACCAATTTTTGTAGCCTTAGCTTGCAGCAGAGCATCTTCAGCCTTGGTGGAACATGGAAGAAAGACCCCAGACCAGTATGCACCATGCTCCTGGGGGATTCGGCTCTGGGTTGGGCCCTTTGATTTAGATCCATCTCCTGCGGATGTTAAATTGCAGTTTTGCTGTGGGTACACCAAGAAGCAGCTGAGTGCCATTTGGCTGCTACTGGGATTGAGGCAGGCAGGGACCCAGTACAGAGGTGGGAAGGAAGGGGAGGGTTTATTTTCCTTTTCCCCATCCTGTTATTCAGGGTGGATGAGAGATGCAGGCAGTCCTGCTACCTGTGCTTTGGAGAAGCCAGAGAGAAACTCTGGGTGCTGTTCATCTGGAATGATGGAATTGTGAGAGATGTTACAACAAATGTAACATCTCCAGCACCAGCTGGAGACAAGGAGCCTGCAGCAGCTCCTGACAAGGAGTATGCTTTACAAGGAAACCACAGCAGCAGAGCCCTTTTTTAATGCTTCTGAGCATGATGCAAAAGAGTGCGGCTGTTCCGCATGTGGGCAGTGGCAGAGCGTGACAGTCTGGCAAACTCTGAAGAGCTGTCATCTGGAGAGACTCAGCTGGGTAACAGGGACAGGAGCCCAGCTGTGGCTTTCAGCAACTGCTGTTGACTTGGGTATCTGGCTATGGCCACTGGTAGCACAGAATGGAGGCTGGTGGAAGCTGTATGTCACCCCAGTGTGGCACGCAGAAGGTCGGAGATAAGACCCATTCTGAAAACTTATGTCAAAAAATAATGGAACAATCTTGTAAATGCTTTCCCCATGCTCTTGATTTTATTTTGCTCTTTCCGGACAGAGCAGGGTGCTTCTCTCATCTTTGAGTTCATTACCCAAAACTCTAAGGAAAAATAATAGCTAAAAAGAAAGTGAACAAAAGCAAGGGTTGTGTGCACACTGTTGCAGGTTGCTTTGTGTATGGATGGGAAGTGACTGCGTCTCACAGTCAGTTCCCAGTGCTGACTTGGGTACTGCTGAAATAGAAATATCCTAAAGCATAATGTTTAGACATTGAAGCCCTTAGTGTTTGCAAACTTGCTCTAACTTCCCCGTTCACCCTTTACACTGGAGTTCTCCTTGAATAGGCAGCTGTGATAGAGAATGTCACACTTGAATCCATTTAATGTCCTCTTGAGAGCCTTCAGAGGGCAGATTCTCAGCTGATATAGGTCAGCATGACTTGCAGGAGCTGACATTTTGAGATTCACTCTCCACTGAGACTAATTAGACAGTGCATAGGAGTAAGTTCACATGTTTTGCTGCGTGGGGTGAGGTCTGTGCTGCTTTTCATAAAAGAAATCTGTTGAAGAAGCTTATGGCTGGGAATAGGGGGCTGGTCTAACCGGGGACCCTCCCAGTTTGTGTGGAAACCCTTTTGGCTTCTTCAGGATCCTCCGAAATTAATCAGTGAAATCAAAAATATTTCCTCTCTGCTCCCTGCAAGGCTCGCTATGGGCTCAGAGTTTTCTTAACCAACCTGTAAGAGGAAGGGTTAACCATGGACCTTGCATGAGTCCTCTCTGTTGTTGGTCTCTCCTGCTTTGCTAAGGTGGTCAGATAAGGGGAAGGTTAAAACTCTCTCCTTACCTGGAAGCTGTCTGAAACCAGGGAAGGACGAAAGTCTCCAACCTGGGAATTTCACAAGGTAGCTGTCAGGTTGGCCAAAGCTATGCTCAAATGAAGCCTGCATTTTAAAAAGCTTTTAGAGAGGGAAATCTTGGGCTAGCAGGAACAAGGCATCGTAAAAATCAAGCACTAATAGAGTTGTCTATTTTAAGCTTGTCGTGCGTATAGGAAGAAATAAAGGAACAGTAGCATTTGAGATATTGATGTGTTTGTAGCTGTTTTTATTTTAACTGCTGTAAAAGCTGGTGATGGATGACGCCATTCTAATGAAGAATATTCTTCCATAGAAAAGCAGTGATTTTCGTCAGCACTTATTGTCCTTTGGGTTTTGAGTTACTTGTGGTTTACTCTGTGTTGCACATTATCTTATTTTCCAGTTTGAATGGCATTTTGCTGAATCACAGCTTGGTTTTCAATTTCCCAGTGACTCAGGAGCTGGTAGCTGTTGTGTGGGAATATGCACTGCAGTGCAGGGCAGTAGCGTAGCTCAAAATACAACGGGCACCACCACCACAGGGGAAAAAAAGAGAAAGAGAACAGCTTGTGCTTGGCTGTAGTGGTTGGATTTAGCTACAGTGATCTTCTCATTCCTGGATTGCAGGGAAAACCAACAGAGGAGAAAAGTCCCCAGTATCAAAGGCCCTCCACCTCTTGTTTCAGAAACAAATTTTATCTGTAGAATTCAATTTTCAATTAGATGTAACAGAAACCTCTGAGGAAAAGAAATTAATTTATTGATATACTGTGTGCTTCTGCCAGGAAAAGAACAGCTTTTCTAAAATGCCACTATAGCTAAAGCAGGAAAGGAAGGCCTAGATTTCTGCTTTAACTTTAGAGAAACCAAATAAGGCAACTGCTACATCAGCTGTGGTCTTTGCTAAGCTGTCTGCTGCTAAATGAGGGGAGATGTTCTAATGCCATAATTAAGTATCCCTCTCAAACATCACGCCGTCCGTGACTTCTCTTTGAGTGATGAAGTCTGTAGAAACACAGTCATTGCAGATTTGCTGACTCAAGTCCTCCATGTTCCAGGGTCAAAAGAGAGTTGCTAAATACAATTCTGACTAAGCTATTCAAAGACATCCCCTTCAGGGACATGTTCTGAACATTCAGTCTGCGAAAATACATGAGTGACTGTGGCTGTGATTGCTGTGGCAGTGAGTATCACTGCTGGCCCATTGGAAGCAATCTCCTAAAGGGTGGGAGGAAAGAGCCTGTCATAATAAGGTCTGCATAGGAAAATGTCCCTTTGTCTATAAAATTCACAAATTAATGAACTATGTCTGGTAGTGACAAGCTGTGTCATCTCAGAAAGGGCTTTATGTTCTGTGCAGAACATGTGTAGAGCAGTGTTCACCTCTTGCAAGCTTCTGACACGTTTTCACAAGTGCACAGTTTTGCATTTGGAAAGATCACAGTTAAAGGAAAAATTGCGGCGAGACTCGAGGAGTAAAGTTTGCAGAGGGTACAATTTTACTGATTCTTCATCTGGGAGAAAGACATAGGTGCCAGCTGAGCGCCCTAAAGCCCACAAACCAGATCCACAACTGTAATTAAAAGTCTATTGAGCTCTCTTTCTGAGGTAAACACAGGGCAATATTTTTTACCAGTTCCGGTTATTGGAAACCAGTCATTGCCCAGTACAGTGTCTGTACAACTGATGCAACATTTTCCATTTTAAAGCAAGGTGTTTATTCCACAGAGTTTAGGAGGAAAGTGGGAACATGCCACCTGACGCACAGAAGATCTGTACAGACAATGAAATATTCCAAGACAACAGTTTGCAGATATCCCAGCAAACCCAGACCTTGCAGATATCCCTATCCCAATCCCAGCAGCGGGATGTACTAGGAGAGGAGAAATGGGGAGCATCCACAGCTGAGAGAATATGCTGTTGTGGAGCCTGTGGTTGTCAGTCTGATATGAGGAGGAACGGCCAGGTACCCCAGCCACAGAAAAGAGGCACTCGATGCTTCTGTGGGAAGGCAGGTGATCACAGTCTGATCCCTTTACAGTGGAGAGGGAATTTCATTGTCCTACTGTGGACTGATTGAATTCAGACTACATCCGTCCTGGGTGTTGAGTACAGAAGGTGATACAGGCACAGGGAAGAGGACAGTCTGTTGTGTTGAGTGCATGTATTTCATATGTCACTGGTTCTAAGGCAAGTTCTTAATTCTCCCTTGCTGTCTGTTCCAAAATGTGTCTCTACCAAAGTCTACTTTCTCCTCTTCAAAAATGAAAATTCAGTCATTGTAATTTTCATATTAGTATTCAAAATGGTACTTTGATGGATACAAATGGTGCAAGGGTCTTAAAAGATGCCTACACAAACACTACTGTGTTTCTCAGCCTACGAGATTATGGATATAAAGAGGTGCTACCAAGCTTGATGGCAAGCTTGAGACATTGAAAGGCCAGCATCTTTTTCTGCAAAATAAAAAATAGGATAGAATAGAGCAAGATTAACCTGTTTCAATTGCTAAATCAGTTCTTAAAGTGCAATCAGGCCTGAGATTGAATATATGATGGCGTGAAATCACTTTCCAATTCCCTACTTGACTATAAGATGTTCCCAGACAAATAATTTCTTAACTCTAGAACAAATCAGTTTCCTGAAGCAAGCCTTGGGCCCCAAGTTTTTCTTCAAGGAATGCATTGTTCGTGTATGTTAATGCATGTAAAGTCAGATTTTTCTAATTGAGCTGGTATTCAGGTCAGAATTACTAGAAGTAAAATATAATAGCTGATAGACATGCTTAGCCTTTCAGCAGCAGGATGAAGCCATAATTTTCTTGTGAGAAGATGCTTTGGTATTCGGGCACGTTCACATTTGACAAAATGAATTTTTTATCATTCTGAAACACTTTTGGCAGATGAATAAAAGTAATTCAGAATTTGTTATAGTCTTGAGGATTAAATTATGACTATCTATGGTGTATTTTGCTGCATAGTTTATCATCTAAATGGAACCATTATCTAGAAGTAAATTCCACCCTATTTTTCTATTAATCTCTAAATAGATAGTGTTTCTTCATACTGTGTTCCAAAATCATCTGCAAAACATAATCTGTTGTCAAGATTCAAGCTGTTTGGCTGTAGCACACTCTTTACAGATACAAAAGTTCATAATGCAGCACTCTTGTATCACAAAAACCCCAAGGCAACAACCAAAAAACCCTACCAAACCCTGAGATTATTTATTTTTAATTCTGTAATAAAAACCAGAGAGGCGAAACTTTGGTTATTTCCAGAGTTTCAGACAAACTGTGCTCATACAGACAACTATGTGCACCTGAGACAAGACTCTAGTTTTATCCTGTGGTAAAAGAGGGAGTACTATATCGAGGCAATATGTGGATTCTTTATGTATAGTACAGCTATGTGCAAATCTTGAATAAAACTTACTTTATCACCGAGGGTATGAATAGGAATAGCATCATAAGCCAGTCTTTCTACTTGGGTCGCTTTGCCATCATCTTCTGCATTTTTATGTTTCTTAGCAAGAACCCATTCACAAGCTTTGCTAGAAGTTAGGCTGGAATGTCTTTCATGATCTGCTCCATTTTCATGGTGCTTTATGGCTGAGAAGTTACCGTAAAACCTTACGGCAGGAATTGTCATCTTCACAGATCTGTGCAGAATCACTTCTCTGCACCTCCTAGGTGCAGAATGTCTCCTATACAGGGGCTGGTTTGAACTGCTGTGGCAGATTAGTGGCTGTCACACTCAAGATGTACACATAGATTAACTTGATCACTTGAAAATAAATAAATAGAACTTATGTTTAATATTAGGACATTCTCACTCTCTGTTCTCTACATTTAGCATACCAGACTAACACTGGCTTAATGCAAGCGGTGAGTAGATCGGGATAAATGTATGGGATATAACAAGCCTGAGATGCCCAAAGGTGGAATTACGTAGTTTAGTTCTCAGGGATTTGTTTTAGGCAGGCAGGAACTATTTGGAAAGTACTTTTCAGATACTGGGGTGCTGTGGTTTTGATTTTTGGTTTGGGTGGGGTTTTTTTTGAGATTGAAGTTATTTCCATACAAAAGACAAAAAGATCAAAAGGACAAAAGTATATCCTCAGCTGCTAAACCTCACCAGAGACCTCCACACAAACTGCAAATCCATCCCCTCTGCTCCAAATCTGTCTTTGCAACCAGCAGTACGACAGCAGTGCAACAGGACCGTGATGCAATGCAGCGAACCTCTGTGGCTCCAGCTCTCCCTTACTCTCTGGCTGCTGCACCTGGGCAAACACTGACCTCTGGGAAAGTCTCCCAGGGAGCTTGTGAGCCTGCTGGAAGCAGCTGGCTGCAGCAATGGTCACACTCCTGCCTGGCAGCCTTCTCTCTGAGTCATTTCCACAGGCCCCTGGCACTCGCAGTGACCCGCCCTGTAAGTCTTGTCCTCTGCACACCTTTCCATTATGAGCATCACAGCTGCAAAAGCAGAGGTACAATGTCTCAATAGCCAAAATCTCAAATATGAGATTTCATTTCAGATGTGTAATTTAGCTCTGCTCTGAGAGTCAGTTTCTTGTCAGCGAAGATTTTCCATCCTAAGAAATAAATCAAAGAAGTAGGAGAGAGACACCCAAGACAAGGGATGACTCATCCGCCAATTGAAGCTCAGCTCTAAGTACTTCAGGCCAAGAAAAATATGAACTGAGACAAGTTTTGTGCTTTGGTTGTAGCACTAATGTCTCCAAATGGACTTTTGGGGTGGTTTACTTTGTGAAATTCAAAACCAGCTATGTTTAGCATGCAGTAAAACAAGTAAGCAAAAATATTTCATTATAATTATGCCTGTACAAAAATAGCATTCCTCAGAAGTTAAAAAGTATTCTAAATATTTTACGTCTGTAAGAATACTAATTAATTCTTTGTATGGTAGAAATATTGAATGAAGCACTGAGAAATGTTTATGAAGGAAGACTTTATACAGACACTTTGTGGAGAGAACCATATATTCAGTTTGAGCATTTCTGTGTGATCAGATACATTAATAATGATTCTCTTTTTTTGAACTCATCTGATAATTAGCCATTTTTGCCAGTAGGTTTGCTAGTGTGAAATTCTCAAGTATTGAAGAAAGTGTGATTTTGTTAATGCACATTTTTCAATTCCTGCATAGCTGAAGATGGATGTACAACAAATACTCTCACACATTCCCTGTCAGTCTCGTGGCCAAGGCAAGCATCTTGTGACAACTGCATTGCCAGAAACAGGGGTTGCCACTTGAATACCTAGTGAAGCTACTGAAGTAGCTTCACTTGAAATGGATGTTTCAGTGTTGACTAATATCTTGAAAATAATGTTCTTGTTAGGGATCTCCAGGCTGGGATGGACAAACTTTCAGGACAAAGAAGGAGAATTTATTGGCTGAGTACATAGTTGCTAATATGAGCATGTTAAATACGTCCAAAAATCAGTTTCTTTAAGCAGAATCTAAGCTGGTTTTGCGTTCCTTTTTATTATACTTGCTTGGAAGAGTAGCTTGAAAACTGTGATAGTGGATGAGTTGCTGATCTAATCCAGTATTCAGCAATGAAAGAAGTAGCTTTGAGACACACAGGCAAAGGTTCTGATATGGGCAATCATAAATTAACCTTTCCAGAAAATAAGTTTTTTTATAGTCCCATTTGATGGGAAGTTGGTGTGTGCCCTGAATAATGAAAGCTTATAACATTGCCAAAACTCATGGCTTTTTAAATTAAGTGTTTTACTGTAATGATAATTTTTATCTTTGTTCACGATGTAGTTCAGTTATTGTTTTGGATCCTGTGAAGCTCTTTCCTTTAATGATGGAGGAACATGTAGCTCCTGGATAATGCCTTTTTCCAGTAATTTTCAAAGCAGTTCTAAAGAAGGTCACTATAATTAAAATATTCTCTTTTTCAAACTTAAGCTGCATAATGAGTTTTAGGAGATAAACTGCTTAAGAAATGGTTTCACAATTTAAAGTATGCAATTCTTTATATAAGCATAGGAGGGAAGAAACAGAAAATCTACCTTGCTTTCTTTTCAGCCTTCATTTGATTCTTTCTTATCATCCATCACTTGTTTTCAGTTATTTTTCACAAGATTTCCATCGAGATCTTATATAAAACGTAGAGAAGGAAATTACTGCCAGAATTATCAGCAGGTTTGGATCTCTCTTGTGGATGATCCCACTCTATATTTGGCCCTCCGATAATCTGAGCTCAGGTGAATATCAGCAGTGTTTCACAGTTTCTCAGTCTTGGGACCCCGAGACACCCCACAGCTCCAATCTGTGGGTCTGGCAAGCGTCCCCTGAGCTGAGCATCTGTGCTTTGGGCTTTCCTGCTGTTAGGCAACAAGGAGCAGAGGTGTGTGTGATCCCTCCTTTCTGTGACCGTCTGGTAAGCTTTGTGGTGTCTGCACAGGGAATCGGCTGGACAACACACAACTCAGGCCTTGCACTGGAATCACCACCTTTCTGCTGTCCAGCTCCAGCAGTCCCACTGGTTCCTCCAGTGGAGCTCCCCAAGGTGGGGGGCAGTGATAGCCAGGCTGTGGGGCTTTGAGATGAGCTGCCGTGGCTTCTGACTACTGGTTGGTTCTGAGCAGCGCTGCTTGGCTCTGAAAATGGAGGTTGTGCTCCACACTGCAGATGGGCAGTGATTATATGTCAATAATTTGCAACAGTGTTGGGAAACTGTTTTTGAAACTACGAATTTGCTTCAGCAATCTGAGTCTAACCCTTGCCATGACCAAAGCAGTGATTTGGGCTCATTAGCCGGGTGAAACACAGCAAAACAATTCTGAATAGCAGTTGTTACAAACCCTTTCTGAGAAAAAAGATAATTTGCAAAAATTACTTCATGAGTTATTTCTGAATAACGTGTATTTTAGATGAGTCCTGGATTTCTTGTCAACAGCATTAAAGAAAAGTGGTATTTGTGAGCCACTTAGCTGTATGATTTATGCGTTTCCAGACTGAAGGTGCTCCCTGACATGTTCTTCTTCCTCCTTTTTTTTCCTGGTATGGTAAAACTTTAGTAGCAGGTGCCAAACAATTGTACATTCCCATCAAACATGGCTTTGTATTTCTCAATTCTTCTGTCTTACTGAGCTGTATGTATAGTTTTTAGGTATCTTCCTTGCCCTCAGGGAACATAGCAGTACCAGAAATTATAAGCNCCCTTATCTTACATTTTTAAATAAGTTTCTAAGTTGCAGGTGCTGCTGTACATGCACAGATCTGTGGCAGGACTCCAGCAATGAGCAGCAGGAGAGAGATGTCTTGCATTACTCACACTGGGGAGGCAGCAGCTCCTGTACCCTGGCACAGACTGGCCCATCCCTGAACATCTGGTGCAGGTGTCATTCCCTGGCCAGCACTTGCCCTTGGATGCTGCTGGAGACACGAGCCAAGAGCAGCAAGAAGGGTTGCTGGGCCATGCATCGCTCCTGTTGAAGGCACCGTGCCTGATTATGCAGCCATAGGTGTGCTTTCTCTACCCCCCCCCCTTTGCCAGAGGAGTGCAAGTTTGTGCACTAAAATAGCAACAATGAGAGTATGAGACTGTTTTCCCTACAACAAAACTGCGGAATTAGGCAAACTGTGAACAAAAGTTCGGAGAGAAAAGTGCAGAGAGAAATCTTGTGCGAAATCCGTGTTCTACCCCGATAGCAATCAGGTGGTTAACTTGTGTAATACTCTCCAGGCAGCTCTGCTCCAGCACTATAATTCTGATTCAATGTCTGGTATCTCATGCTTTATTAATTCTTCATTTCTTTCATTTGCTTCAATGTAAATGCCCAAGTAGCATTGGAGACAAATAGAAAATTCTTTCTGTTGCCTCACACATTTCATTAACCTTCCCTCTGCCACTTCTGCCTTCAAAAAATTTCCTTCTGAGGCTTCACTGCCACATCAGAAAACTCTTTTTTCCCTTTTATGGAGACAAAGGCGTATCTAAAACATGACACTCGCAAAGCGTGAGTGCTCAGACAAGTCCAGCCAACAGATGCCAGGCACCACGGCCCCATAGCATGACAGTCTGGGAGATTGTTAAGACGTAGCAGCCAAGACAAGCAATTATCTGTGACTGTAGCCTTGTGTGTGAGTACCAGAAATTATTTTTATAGCTGAGCTGAAGCATAAAAATTCTGCAATGGGCCAAATTTCAGGAAGCCAGCCTTTTCCCCTGCTTCTCCTTTCCTTTTCCTTTGTCCTTGAGAAAGGAGATATCCTTGCTTAAGGAGAGAGATAAAGGGAGGAAAATCAGGACAGATACTACAATGTCCTCTGAGATGAAGGCCTAATCATATGGTTTCTGTCTGTCTGTGTGTTCTCATTATCAATCTGTTGTTGAAGGCAACATGTGCAGAGGGAAATAAGTAGATGATTGATTTGCATGAAAAAGGTTAATGCAGGTCACTGCACTTGACAGGAGAAAAATGCATTAACTTAGGATCTGTGAAAGCATCAATGGAAAACGCAACCGAACACAACAAACTCGTCAGGGAAAACCTCTGTCACTGTCTGCAGTGAGAAGCTTGCCCGTGTCACTGCTCTGGGAAGCTCATCCAAAAGGCAGTGGAATGGATGAGAGGCTGATGGCACCAGAAGAGGCCCATGGAAGAGGGTGGATATCTGGCCTTCCAGTTGGCCCAATATCATGGTTCAACCCCGGCCAGCAGCCAAGCCCCCACAGCCATTTGCTCACTCCTCCACCAGGAGGACTGGGGAGAGAACCGGAAGGGTAAAAGCTGAAAAACTCATGGGTTGAGACAAAAACCATTTAATAGGGAACAGGAAAGCTGCACACACAAGCAGAACAAAACATGGAATTAATTCAGGGCTTCCCATGGGCAGCCAGGTGTTCATCCATCTCCAGGAGAGCAGGGCCCCATCACACGTAACAGTGACTTGGGAAGATAAAACTCCACCACTCCAAATGCCCTCTCCTTTCTTCTTCTTCTCCCCGCTTTATACACTGAGCATGATGCCATAGGGTCTGGAGTATCCCTTTGGTCAGTTGGGGTCACCTGTCCTGGCTGTGCCTCCTCCCAGCCTCCCAAGCACCCTCAACTTCTTTGCCAGAGTGGCGGTACAAAAAGCAGAAAAGCACTGCTCAGCAACAACAAAAACATTTCTATATCATCCNACAAAAAGCAGAAAAGCACTGCTCAGCAACAACAAAAACATTACTATATCATCCTGTTTTCAACACAAGACCAAAACACAGCCTCATGCCAGCCCCTGCGAAGAAAATTAACCCTACCCCAGACAAAACCAGCACACCCGAGATGAATGCATCATTTGTGTGACTTTCTGGAGCTGCAAAAGTCATAAAAACAGCTTTTGGGTTAGGAAAATAGCAATACTGATTTCATACAGACAATGCATAAAATGCTTTCCATGGCTCTACAGCAATGTACTAACTTTGTGCCCTTGCTGCTTGTTGAACACCCTTGTGCCAAGAGGCCCGTGTGTCATTCACTTCCTCCTTCCTCTAGCAGCCCCAGCGTCATGCCACCATGGTGGACACGTAGACTATCCCTGCCCCAGGCCTGCTGCTGCTGCTGCTGCTGCTGCTGCTGGTTCCAGCAAGGGACTGCATAGGAGGCCACACAGCAGAGTCCTTAAATTGCAGAGAAGTTGTGGGAATAGAGCAGGGCCAGTCAGTGTCTTTACTTTTACAGCCAAATCAATGCCGAGAGGTGTGGAGATTGGAGTGAAACATTATGATTGCAGATGATAAAAAATAACATTCCTCGACCCCAGGAACATCCACCCAGAGTACTGAGTAAATTGAAGCCTTGGCCTTGCAGGTGTGCATTGGTGAACAACAGATCTCTTCTGGTTTTGCTCTCATCTCGTTGTGAACTCTCCAATCCTCCATTTGAGTTAGGACAGGCCACAGATGGGAAAAACCTGTGCTGAGGCACCACCCGTGGTATCACCATGGTCCACCCAAAAAACAATGCTCATTCCTGAGCAAGGGAAATTTCAAAGCTTCATGAAGGACAGAGAAAGCAACACTTTTGTTGAAATGTCTCTGAGGCACTAACTCCTCTTGCTCCCACTGGCAGCCTGCAGAAAGGCAGGTGACATCATCTGCCCCCAGGGACATCACTGTCCCTTCTCAGCAGCCTCCGACTTCTACTTCTGGCTTCTTTATTTGGCCCAGGTGTCAGTACTCCTTTAACTGACTTTCTACTTTACTATCACTTGTAGAGGAGAAATGACCATCATTACAAACACACAGAAAGTTTTGCTGGAGCTGGATACATAGATGTGAGTGTGTGATGGTCTTTGGTGGAGGTAGGAGCTTGTGTAAGCAAACAGCAATGACGTATTAGCTTCCAGCAAGAGGTTAAGCATGCCTTTATCCATTTGTACCTAATTCCTCTTGGCTGCTGTTAGCAAAAGAGATGCAAATTTTAGTTTCACAGCTGTCACTGAACATGAGACATCAGTGCTTCTGTGCCACAAGGTTCCCATATCACTAGCCTGTTTCCTGGGAACATTGAATCATAAAGCAGGGGCGTGAAATCTGAACTTATAAGTACCAGGGTTCCCCTGGATGCTTCTGACTGTTTGTCCAATGCTATTTCCTTTCTCAGAAAAACCACCTGTGCAACACAACTTGGACCATTGTAAAATACAGGTGTAGAAGAAGAGATGCCGATATGAAATATCCATAGGGAAAGGGTTGTTTATTCCCTAAAGGTTTCTTCCTCCACCTAATGTGATACAAATGCAAAATGCCATCTTGATCAAGTGTTATGTCTGGAGCAGAGATCTTTTGTTTTGATTAAACCAGTCTTGAAATAAATTGCTGCTTACTGTGCTGTCTTAGAGTGATTAGTTCATGTTTGCTGTTCTTCTGTTCTGCCATCCTGCCCTTGTCTGTCCATGAACAGCTTAGTGTCTCTAAAAGCCCCAGAACAAAAGTGTAAAGACCACGGTGACTCCTGCGAGTTAACTTCTGAACATTTTGGAGCAGCTGGAATGTTTTGTATCTTTGAGGTTGCAAATATTACATGATGCCTGGGGATAGGGTAAGGAAAAACAAATATTGGAAGCTTGTATGTATAATTTTACATGGAGGTATTATTAAATTTGTGGGAAGTAAACTGTATTATAGCTGAGGGACATGCCTATTTGATTTCTTGACTTGGGGCAAAGACTTCTGTCCTCCAGTAATTCACTGTGTCAAAACTGTTCCTACTTGCAAGTATTAAGCACGAAAGTGAAGGTGAATGGTGATGCAGGAGGTCGATGACAGGATTACAGGGTTCAAGAAGATAAAGACATCTACCTCGACTCTAAGGTATTTTAGATGGTTTGAGTTGCTTGATTTTGTTTTGCCTCAGTACAAGCTGGTTTTTTACACCATTTTTCTCACAGAGCTGTGCATCCAACCAAGTGGGGAGCCCTCGTTTGGGACCATCTTGTCCAGAAATGATCTCACACTTCGTCTGTGCTGTGGTCTGCGCTCCCTCCGAGTGCAGCACTTGACAGACCAGGTCCTTGGTGGAGCCTGGTGAGGCAAACTCTCAGTGCACGGTGTGCTCGCTTTGGGACCTGCTGGGGGTGGGGGTGTGTGTGAGTCCGCAGCTGAAAGCACAGGCCACGGGTTCGTCAGTAACTAGCAGGGAGCTGCGGCTGCTCCACAGTCCCCTGGCACGTCTTCCAGTCCAGTTTTAATTGGCTGCAGCTCGCATTTGCATTCTGCCTTTTTTGACATTCATCATGTGGGTAATGGATGCACACACAGGCTGTCCTCATACAACAAAGAGGGTGCGGAGCTAATTTAAAAGCACTTGTGAAAATTCCAGCTTCAGAGGGCTTATTAAAACAAAAGACCCCAAACTGCTGTGTGTATTTCTCTGCAGTGAACCTGGTTATTGCTGAGATTCACCCCACCTTACCACAAGCTTGTTTTTGCCTTTCTTCTTCAACATGCATATGTCTGTAAGGGAAATGCTGCCATAGCATTGCACAAGCACTTTCCAAATGCTGTGTTTACACAGAAATAAATGTTTTGTATTTCAGGTTTTAATCTACTCCTTCATGCAGTTATTTTTTCAGTTGTTGGGAATATTTTCCCCACAGCAACGTATTTGGTTCTCTTTTTTTATCTCTCTGCCCCTGGGTTATTTGTGCCTCTGTTTTTAATTGTAAAAGTCAATACAGTGGGCCAAATTCAGCTCTGGTGTAACTATATTGGATTAAATATGCAGCATTGTCACATTTTTATATTGCATTTCAATATTAATTATTAATGTGTGTACTGAGTACATTGATTTAAAGGGCACCGCATAAGTTAGATGCTCGTCCACGAGATTAAAACCATTCCTGGCCTCGCTGAGTGACATTGCAGAAGTATTCTGCTGCTCTCACCAGAATCCTTGGCAATTGCAACACTGTTTGTCAGACACTGACACAAAAAACCTGCAAAACCGTACTCAACAGGCAGCAGTGTGAACAAATGCAGCTTTCCTTGAGCTCTGTATCTTGCTATGTGTGTGTAATTACCATAAGCAGTGGGGAGGAAATTGGAACTTTGAGACACATACAGACAGAAATATGTATTGCTATGCATATAATTACATTCTTCAATGTACCTTTTTACTTTTGCTGTACTGCTCACAGACCCTATCTGATTTTGTAACCTGTAGAAAAATAATTGCATTGAATCATAGACCGGCTTGGGTTGGCAGGCACCTTAAAGATCACCTTGTTCCAATCTCCCACCATGGACAGGGACATCTTCCACTAGACCAGGTTGCTCAAACCTCCATCCAGCCTGACCCTGAACACTTCCAGGGATGGGATATCCACAACTTCTCAGGGCAACCTGTTCTAGTGTCTCACCACACTCACCATATTTCTTCCTAATATCTAACCTACCTCTTTCAGTTTGAAGCCATTCCCTGTTGTCCTGCCACTACCTACCCTTGTAAAAAGTCCCTCTCCAGCTCTCCTGTAGCCCTCTTTAGGCATTAGAAGGCTGTTAGGAGGTCTCCTCAGAGCCTGTTCTCCTCAAGGCTGAACAACCCCAAGTCTCTCACTCTGTCCTCCTAGGAAAGGTGCTCCACCCCTCTGATCATGTTCATGGACTCAGTCCAACAGATCCATGACCTTTTATGCTGGAGGTCCCAGAGCTGGATGTAGCACTGCAGGTGGGCTCTCACCAGAGCAGAGCAGAACCCCTTCCCTGGCCCTGCTGGCCGCACTGCGTTGGATGCAGCTGAGGACAGATTTGGCTTTCTAGAATAGACAGCCTTTTTGCAACTTTGAGAAACCTGCAGGTTCATGAAAGGGTTTTTTCTCCACGTGTGTTTCATGAAGGGGTGCATGTTAAATGCTTGAGCCCAATCTCTTGCTTTACTCCAGCTTCACTGTGTGCTCAGCCAGCCTTGCTCCCCAGAGATCACATGGGTCCAAGGCCAGATTTTCTGAGGGCTGTTCTGCAAGGTGCAGTATTCACTCTCCGTGTCTGGGTGACAGACCCTGAGAGCAGACCGTTGCATTTCCTGAAAGGGAAATAGGGAAAAAATTTCCCTGAAAGGGAAATAGGCAAAAAAATTCCTTAGTGAAATGTTGTGGCAGCTCTTGGTGCAGCTGCTCTGGGGGAGCAATGTCTCCATCCCTTGTGCCAGCTTCAGGCTCCTGAACTATGTCTTTTAGCAGTCTGTGTCAATCCTACCAATTTGTTGTCAGCGTTAATTATGTCTGAGATGATCAGCATCTTTTTGACGCTGGCACATATATTAGTAATAGGGATGTTGTCACTGGCATTAGAAATCAATATTATTGGGGGATTCCTGTTTGTGTTTATCAGTGAAGTGTCTGGGAATGTCTCAAGTGCTACGGCTTAGACCAGCAGTATCAATGTGGTGCTTCTCAGGAACCGGTGGACCGAAGCAATGAGCTATATGGAAGTAAAATATATATATGAGTAAAACGAAACTGCAGGTATTTTTTTCCTATTTCTAGTCCTAGAAAACCTGTGGGATAAAGAGTTGGTTTAAAGCTGTCCTTTAACATTGCTGTCAAAATGTTATTTAGCCCTTCACTGATACTGATCACGGGTAACGGAATATTCTGATTTGGAAGGGACCCACAGTTAAGGGAACTCTAAAGGGAATGGCCCATACGGAACCTGCAATCTTGGTGCTATTAGCACCGTGCTTTAACCAACTGAGCTAATCTCTATTCTGCAACACAAAGAAATCATGGCTGCATTTGTCAGCAATAGCTTATTTTTCTTCTGAGCTGCACAAGATACAAGGCTCCTTTATATTGCTCAGCTCTATGGGAGTGATGCTTTGCCTGGGTGCTTCAGCCTGTACAGTAACATGTGCAGAGCCCAAATCCTGTTCTCGTGAGTAGCAACAGCTGGGGTTTGGGCCATTAAATCTGCATCTGATGGCTCGTGCTGTGAGATGTTGGGAAAAGCCCCTTTTGCAGATCAAAAAGCCACATGGCAGGCTGGTGTAGGACTCCGTGGAGTTTCTCTATAGTAATTTCTCCCCAGGGTTTTATATGCAGAATATGGTTGTGCTGCTGAGAGAATATAAAGATATGAAATGCCCTCTGGTTGTATGTTGTGTGAGACAGTAGGAAAAAAATACAGTCTCATGCTTGTTTTTAATGCTGTGCTTTTCCTTTTCCTTTGCTGCATTGCCATATTTTTCCCATGTTCAGTTTTCAAAGAGAAAGAGTATATTTACACTTTCTTTCGTGATGAATAAAAAATACAAGGAGAAAGAGTATATTTACATTTTCCTTTGTGATGAATAAAAAAACCCAAGAGCCAATACTTCCCTTCACAGAGACTCTAATTTATACCAGATGGATTGATCTACAGGAACACAGGAGATTTGCTATGCATAAAATATGGGACTGTCACAGCTTGTGCTCTATCAGAAAGGAACTGGTCTACAGATTACATGGTTTATAGCTGAAAATGTTTTTAAAGTTTCGTACAGATGGCTGACCAGTTAAACCTGTTCTGTAGCTCTCTGAAAGACTGCCAGGGATACCGCAGCATGCTTTACTGACCAAATTGCTTGGGGTTTTTAAAGCCACTTCCCTCTTTCTTACATGCCTGCGTATTGTAGCATAGTTATACATTAGACATTTTTCAGCTGTTCCTGCAGAAGAATATACAGAGCAAATATTCTGAGAGTGATGAAGACAAATAAGGTTTCTTTTGCATGCATGCACGTGGAAAGTTTGGTATCCAACCCGTGCTGAATCTACACATGCATTTACCTTGTTGCACGCATGCGCTCTTTAATGCTTGTCTAGGTAAGAGCTAACACCCATGCAGACACACACTTTTCTGTGTGGATATGAATGTAGGGCAATGTGCCCTTTAGATGCCAGAATATCCTCAACACATTGCCTGATTCATCAGAGCAGGGTATAAACGTCACACTTTTTCATGTAGGTTTTCTGAACAGGATGTACAAAAAAGAAACCCTAGTTAGACTGCTAGGTAGGGTCTTGCTCTTTATAGCATTAATTTTATTTCAGCAAGTTTTAGAATGGCAATAACAGCTTTGTGTGCCATTAGTGGCTTCATCCAACAGACTCTGAGCTCTTTAAAATCAATTACATTTCTAAACAATGCATCGAGTACATACTTGCATTTCACTATAAGGCATAAAGTACTTCGGAGAGCTCAGGCTCTTGTCCGCAGTCTCAGATCAATGCAGTGACCCAAGGACGATCTGAGCTGGAGGATTCTGACCCTTAGGCAATTATTCAACCATTAAACACCTTAGTCAGAAGCTGAGACCTAAGCAAATGTTGTCAGCTGGAAAACAGGCATTTGGAAAAGAAAGGAAAGGGACATCTGGAGTGAAGTGGTATCCTGCACCTTCCAACACCTGCAGATTTGAACAGCCGCTTCATGACCGATTTCCTGCATCACTGCGAGCAAGGCACTGATAGCAACATTTCAAAAGAGTGCCTGCATTTTCATTTCCCAAAGAGCTGGCTTCCAATGAGACAACCCCAGGCACCAGCACAGGGTGGGGCTGACCTGCTGGGGGGCAGCTCTGCAGAGAAGGACCTGGGGGTCCTGGTGGACAGCAAGCTGTCCGTGAGCCAGCAGAGTGTCCTGGAGGCCAAGAAGGCCAATGGTATCCTGGGGGGCACTAGGAAGAGCATTGCCAGTGGGTCAAGGGAGGTGATCCTGTCCCTCTACTCAGCCCTGGTGAGACCATATCTGGGGTGCTGCGTCCAGTTCTGGGCTCCTCAGTATGAAAAGACGGGAACATCTCTCTTACAAAGAAAGTCTGAGGGAGCTGGGCCTGATCAGCCTGGAAAAGATTGTGAGGATTTCTTATCAATGTATATAAGTGTCTGAAGGGAGGGTGTCAGAGGATGGAGCCAGGCCCTCCTTGATGTTGCTGAGCAACAGGACGAGAGGAAAAGGGCAGAAGCTGATGGACAGGAAGTTCCACTTGAACTTGAGTGAGAACTTCTTTACTGTGCAGGTGACTGAGCACTAGAACAGATTGACCAGAGAGGCTGCAGGTTCTCTTTCCCTGGAGACGGTCCAAAGCCACCTGGACACAGTCCAGGGTCCTGAGGACCCTGCCTGAGTAGGGAGGTTGGACTATATGGCCTCCGGTGGTCCTTTCCAACCTTAACTATTCTGTGTGTCTGCAATTCTGTGAACGGAAGCCCTCGTCCTTAACCTCTACCTGCCCCATTGGATAGATATCCTTACTCTGTGCCAGTCTGTCTCAGCATGCAGCCTTTGTGTTTCTGTTGTTGACACATGTTCTGGTGCCTCACACGGCAGTGCTGCCCACGTATCCCAGAGGAGATCAACATTGTTTCCGGGAAGTCATTTAGCAGCATGACTGTGGGGATGTGCTGAACTGGACTGTCTTCCTTGATACAGCAGTTTTGAAGATTTGCAGCTGGTGAGGAAGATGTTCACAGCAGAGCCTGTAGTGTTTGTCTTTCAGAGGTTCCCACTGTGAGCCTGGCAGCTTCCTGCCTTAGGAAAAAATGTAGTCTTTGGATTTCACTAATTTTCAAAGGCTCAGTGTGCTTTGTTAGATTGTCTCAATCTGCAGAATGATAAAATGGCACCAATAGGCTTGAGGGGCCAAAAGGGTGAGTCTGGCTCCTGCATACTGTCTTTGGATGAGATGTTACAATGTCAGGGAACCTAGACATTCGCCTTGAAGAGCTAAGCTTTTAGGAGAGATTTAATGTATGCTTTAGTGTCCCACTGTAAATAATTCACAAAATGTCAGCTGATGTCAAGAAATGGAAACTTCTGAATGCAACTGAGATGATCAGTCATGTCTTTGCTTCTAAAGCAAGGCTGGAATTATGCAGGAACAATGCAAAGTACTTTAAATATGCAGACCTTATAAACTGCTCATCACAGACATTAAATTGAAGAACACTCTCTTCTTTCCTCCCCTACCTTCAAGAAAATCCTTTGGCAGAACTTTCTGTCTTGGTATCACATACAGTTGGCAAAATCCTGGTGCTGTAAAAATTTGATAATGCAGGAAAAAAAATCAAAGGCCATAAAACACATAAAAGACACTGTTTAAGCCTTCTGCCTGTTTTTAGAACAACGCTGTCAGGCATTGATTCACACATCTGCCTTTCACCCAAGTGAAGAAATCTTTTTTTTTTTTTTTTAAAAAACCTGGGAGAAGGAATCAGTTCCCAGCTTTCAGACCTCCACTTTCTCTTTGGGTACCATACGGCTGGGTGCTCCAGAACACTTGGAGCTGCAGCAGCAAGAGCCAGGGCTCAGTGGTCAAAAACCATGGGGAATAATTCTGCAGTCAGCATAAATGCAGAATTGATCTGTTTTGTAATATGGCCACTTAGACTTTTGGCATATTTTACCAGTCATATCTACACCAATTACTAACTCTTAAGCTTTGTATTCTCTGCATTTCTCTGCCCCTGAAAACTGTCAGCCCTCCAAATGCCTGGTACTGTAGGGGCTGGGCAGCAGATTCCATTCGGTCTCTTGATAGCCCTTAGATAACAATGTAAAAATACATTTCAAAAATATATAATATTTTCTCCCTTTCGGTATCAGAAGACAGTGGCAATTCTGTGAATAAAGGACTATAAAGTAAGGCAATTTTAAAATAGTGTAGCAAGAACTAACACTTTCAGTCAAGCTCCTGCAATACCAATGTAGAAGTGGGTTTTGTCAAATCCGTATTAGGTCTCCCACTTGCTCTGATAATCCACTGCTGTACATTATTTATGCATTTAATTTCTGGAAAACTAAAATTCTGCAAGAGGTTTTCATATCACTGGAGTTGAGTGCTCATTGACCAAAAGGGCAAAATTGAACCTGTTCCTGGGCTCAGCTTTGTCTCAGCTTCTGCAGCGTGCTCCATTCCAGCTGCTGTGCCAGTGTCTCCCCCAGTCCTCCAGTGCCTGCCTTCACCCAGGAATGGTGGCACTGCCTTTGTCCTCCTCCCCTCCTCAAAGGACAGGCCTGCATGGGCTCCCCAGCCAGCAGAGAAGCTGTGAGAGCCTTTGCCCCATCTTGCCCCTTGCGTTGTAAATGACTAATTGTAAACGAGGTGCTCGGGAGGAAAAGGGACAACTGACTTACTGACCCGCTCTGACGGTGTTAGCAAACACTTGCCTTGTGGGTGATGCATGGAGTCATGATTGCCCTGAGAAAATGGACCAATTCTGCTTGTCTGAAGACTTGTAAGTATGTTTGAGGTGAGGACCCTCTCTCTGGGCTGTGCCATCAGCACTCAGGAAACAGTCACAGACTGGAGTGTCTGTGTTTCCCTCATCCGGGCAAGGCTGGAGATGGTGCAGACTCACAGTGTGGAGGACTGGCTCTACAGCCTTCTCCAGGAGCCCTGGGGCAAACAAGGAGCAATCGAGGCAGAAACAAAACTCTTCTGATGGCTGCTAATGTGACTTGAAAGGTGCTATTTCTCAGAAGGTGGTGATTCATGAAACTCCCAGTAACATCCTAGTGCAGAGAGAGGATGAAGACGGTGGCACTGGAAGCCTTGTGAGAAGTCAAGGGGCTAAAGAGGCTATCTAGCTCTCACTGCCTACCCCAGGCAGGAAGCAGGACTCTTGCCATCATCACACACCCTCACAGCTTTTTAAGAAAGGTTTGTTTGCTGTGAGAGTGCATAAGCTGCATCTGCAGCAGCAGCTGCAGGGCTAATGGAGTTACTGTACCAGAAGAATTGGCTCAATGATACACAGCATTCTTTACCACTCTGATCAATGGGTATCAAGAGAAATTGCAGAAGCTCTTTCAAGGGGAGAAAAAATGAAAGGGATCTGCATAGAAACATATAAATGAGAACAACTGGCCTGACAGTAAATTCAGTAGAGTTTCTGAGAAACTCAGTGCTAGTGGATGACATTGTTATTACAGTCTTGCAGGAACTGCTAGAGCCAAACCTGATTTCAGAAAATATTTAAAATGTTAAAGTCATGTATGGGTTTAATAGTAATGAAGGAGTAGGGAGACAGGTTTTCATTTTGCCATTTGTTTCCACTTATCAGAAAGGCACCGAATCCCTAAGAGCTGCAGTCTGTGTAAGATCAGTTGCATTTCTGTATCTGTGTGATACATCACTGCCCATCTGGAAGACAGATTACCTGCTATGTAGGTGCTGTCAAGATAACCGAACAAAAATCAGTCATGTAATTGTTCTCTATTTCTTTGAAAATGACCTTTTGATGTCACTTGAAAATTTGGCTCATTATGTTTAAAATGGAAAATATGAAATGATGTTATTTTTGGATGTTTGGTGTAGCAGAAGAAAGAAGAGAATACATTTCATGGGCTTGCATTAACAGCACAATAATCTTCCATTTGCAAAGATACGTCAGAGCAAAGCAACATTTAGATCACATTTCTATTCTTTGTGGTTTAGGAGGTCAAATAGCTCTTGTGATTTAACATTTACTTCTAAAACTCTTTACACTAATTGGCTCTTACTTCAGGCTCTACCTGTTAGTCTTAACATAAACTAGTGAGTGGTCTGCAATCTCTAGATATGGTGGGACCAATATTGAATCTATTACATATCACCTACCCTTTTCCACTTTTTACAGGAGTAATTGCTAATAAATACTGTTTGTAGACTAGAGGAAATGTGCATCACAGTCATTGCAGTAATGAACAAGCTGGCACTGAAGAGCACTGACATACTCTTCAGTGCCATATACTGTGCCATATACTTCACCCTTGGGAAGGTACAGAAAAGGCCTTGGAGACCACCCTACCACCATTCCAGTAGGCTTAGTGCTGGGCATTTACTGACTTAACACTCAATCTTTACAAAAGCTCAAGCTTTTAAGATTCCCACTTGTCTCAAAGGCTGAAAACAGAAAAACATGGAAAATTTTTGCTATGCAAAAACTGGGACAGTGGCAATACACTATGGTGTCACAAAATCTCTCTCCTACTTTGGTTGCCTTCCCTACTGTGCTTTCCTGATCCTTCTCTCTCCCACCTGACCAGGCTGGTTTCTTCCCCAACAGCCCTTTCTCAGCACTATCTTATTTTCACCTTGACTTAAGTCCATAATCACCTTTTTTCTTTGCTATTCTGGTGCAGCTTGCCATATTTACCCTCCTCTGGTGTATCTCTTGCTTTTTTCTTGCTGTGGTTCTGCTGGGGGCTGGGCCGTCTTGTTTTATCACCGTGTTGTACCTGTGGGCAGCCTTCATTGTGTGTTACAGCTGGAGTATGCTGTGGGATGCTTAGTTCTTCCTTAAAAGCACTGCAAGCTTATCTGAAGGAGTGGAG
The DNA here is from genome assembly GCA_013398855.1 of Mohoua ochrocephala. Taxonomy (NCBI): domain Eukaryota; kingdom Metazoa; phylum Chordata; class Aves; order Passeriformes; family Acanthizidae; genus Mohoua; species Mohoua ochrocephala. Next base: position 71,838 of record VZTA01025041.1, on the reverse strand, counting down.
TCTTGGGATACATTAACTGATGGCAGCATGGAGTGCATAGGTGGGTGCCTTCGGGAGGATAAATACTTTAATGAATAAATGAGATGAGTCAGTGCCCATGGAGCATGTATTCATTCCTGTCTGTGGCTTTCTCTGATTGTTTTCATTTTTTGATTTGCATTCTGTTCATTTATTCTAGGCTAAATCTGTGCACTAGGTTCATTGGCAAGAACAGCAATGATAATAAACACTGGCTTTCCAGCTAAGTTCTTCTCCCAGATTTTCATTGGCTTTTGCCTGATTTCCCACCCAATTACTCTCTCCTTCTCACTAACTGTTGCCCATCTGCCCTGCAACCCCATGGAGAGAGCAAGTTATGGATTACTGAGTGGAACGGGGTACATTCAGGGCCAGCACCGACCACCAGCAACCTGGGGTGAGGGCAGTATCTGTGTCCATTTGCTGAGTCATAGGATCATGCCATGGGAATCAGCCTGGTAGAGAGCTGGCCTGCAAAGACTGATGATAGCAAGGCAGAGCATTATGGGCTCATAAAATCAGTTTAGAAGCCAAAAGGTACACACTTGCTTACAATCAGTTAAAAAAATTGGCAGACCTGTGATGATGGAGATAGCTATAAATATAAGTCAGAAACGGGTCTGAGCTCTCCCCCACCGTTTTATAGTGAGACATAACACAGGCAATCCACAAGCATATGCATGGAGATCACAAATGGTTTCTGTAATAGGTACCCTTAAAATAGCCTTAGGACTGAAAATCCTCTGTCTGCTCTCTGTGTGCTGATGTCTTGCCTCCAGTCCTGGGGCTTGGTCCAAGAACTAATGTTTTATCAGCACTAAGCAGCAACAGAAGAGGTCTAGAAGGAAGACTCTGCATTTGCTTACTGTATCCTTCCAAAGACAGATGATGAAAATTTATCACTTTCTTTGCCTTCTTGATACACTAATAGCAGGGACATCAATATTCTATCACTTTTTCCAACAGTGTCGCCGTTTTGAATCCATTTCAGTATATATTGTAGCTGGCTGAACTTTGAATCCATTTTCTTTCCGTTAAATGCAGAGTTTTGAGGTCACAGTCAGTCTTTACACTTGGCTGTGTTTTTTGTGCAAAGGACAAAATATGGAACAAATAGGAGAAAAATATATTTCTCTGTCTGAAGTCTTTTTGAAATAGGTAGAATGAAAGCCCTGTAATGCAAGATTTCTAATGCAGATCTTTGTAAAACTAATCCCCTTTCAGAAACAAAGACATTTTAAATGACTGTGATACCTTGATTAATGAAAACCTAACAGGAAGCTCGGGTTCATGAGGAACATTCTCCATACAGTACAGATCATCTGCCATGGCAAAGCATGATCAGAGGTAGTCAGAAATTTCCATGCCTGGATTTTTATTTCTGCTTAATATAGAGCCATAGTAAACTGTTCTTCATTTGAATGGTGGGGTTTTTTTTTAATTTTTAAGGAAGACATCATTTTAGGACAATAAAAGAAAATGGCAACAGTGCTTAATAATTTGTCATCCTTCACCATTTTTGCACCTGTTTAATGCATTGCTATTAAAATTTATTCATAAATTAAAAATAACTTTTAGAATTGCAAGAAAAGTGGAAAAAAATAAGCAGACTCTGCATGTAGCTTGTATGGGGACTGGATTGATTGTCAGTGATTGTTTTAATTTCTTTGGTTATCATAATGTAGACTCATTATTTATGTGCATACCTAATTTAGAAAAGTGAATAATTTAATTTAGAGGACTACTCACACATTTTAAGTTAGTCTTGTGACAGGGTATCATTTAGAACCAAAGCAGTAAATCTAAACGTGTGACCTAGTATTTTTTCTCACTAATAAAGTATTTTCAGTGAGGGATAAAAAATACCATTTGAATGACACATAAAAGTTTGAAACAGAATAGCTGGTTTTATTTACAAAAACTGTCTCCAAGAATATGTACTCATCTCACTGGGATACGATGTAGGGAGGCTAGAATGTACCAGGGAAATAAAGCTCCAGTATTTCTGTATTTCCAGAAATAAAGAAAATGAGATATTTAATTAAAAGAATAAGTCAATTTTTCGATCAGTGGTAGACAAAAGGTTTATATACGTATCCAAACTGACCATCCAAAGTTCCTGAGACAAGAATTTAATAGAACATACCAAAGTTCCATTTTATTAATCAAATTAATTATTTTCCTTTGTCTGGTTTCTAAGGGAGTTGAAAGGACAGAGCATAGACCTGCATCCATAGCATGCTGTTCTATTCATTCCCTGGTTTTTGCTGTTCTATTCATTCCCCTGATTTTGTTAGCTATGTTTTTCTAAATCATAAAAATTAGCACCATACTAATCTATTTCAGTAGTCCCATACTGCAAATTAGTATCTGTATATTTTCACCCATGAGACTTAGAAATGGTAGTCTTTCCACCACCTGCTCAGTTTGCACAGAAACACTATCGGCACATGTCACACAGAGCCACAAGGTAAATAATATTTTGATAATTCACTACTTTGATACTTTGGTGATGCTGTATTGATGAATTACTCCAAACTAAGTGACCACATGACTATGACCTTGCAGTACTTTCCTTACTAAAATAACTGCTATTGCTAACAAAACTGTATTTTGAAATATTTCTTCATTATTTGCAGATGCTGACAGATGTTTTCAGGTTGATCTTGAAGTACTCTTCCAAGCTCCTAACAACTGAGGAAGTGTGTGGGATTAGATATAACCAGATGTGTCAAAGACCTGAAATTTCAAAGTAGATGGAGCGACTACCTTTTAATAACACTGGAAGGACTGCAGAAGCACAGGTTACAGATATGTGAATGCATTTATTGCAAAATCTCTGTTCAGCAAAAACATCTTGTTTTCTTCAACATTTTATGCCCAAGATCCTATAACTTGTGCTAGTACATTAATTGAAATTAAATCCTATCAAACATTAAGACTTCTGCCCTGTTTTCAATGTTGCCTGCAGTTCTTCCTTGCTCAGTTGGTTTTGGTTTTGCCTGCTTTCACAAAGTCAAACAGTTGTTTTTAACTTTATCCTCTTCAGGTCATGTTTGCAGGAAATTATATGGTACATTGACTTATCTTGACTCCCTGGCGTATTTAAATTACCACTCCTTTGATTTTTCAAATAATGTTTTAATAGTCCCAGTTGCAGGAGGAAATAGAAACTGTAGCGCAGTCCTGCCTGGACCACCTCCTACAGAGTATGTCAGACACTCACATGGTATGTTTGAATGCATCCCTGAAAAATGATTGCTCTTTATGTGTATTTGGTTTGTGTGGCAAGGATTTGGTAGTGGAGGGGCTAAGAGGTGTGGCTTCTGTGAGAAGATGCCAGAAGTGTTTCCCATGTCCAACAGAGCCAGTGCCAGCTGGCTCTCAGATGGACCTGCTGCTGGCCGAGGAGGAGTACGTCAGCGATGGTGGTAGAACCTCCAAAATAATCTATTTGAGGAGGGGAAAACCTTGTGCGACTGCAGGCAGAGAGAGAAGTGAGAGGAGAGAAGGGAGAGGAGAGAAACAGCTCTGCAGACACCGAGGTTAGTAAAGTAGGAGGGGGCAGGAGGTGCTGCAGGCGCGGGAGCTGAGATTCCCCTGCAGCCCGTGGTGCAGGCCATGGTGAAGCAGCTGTGCCCCTGCAGCTCATGGAGGTCCACAGGGGAGCAGAGGTCCACCTGCAGCCCATGGATGACCCCACACCAGAGCCAGTGGATGCTGGATTGTGACCCCTTGGGAACTGTGGGATGGTGACCAAGGAGCGAGGCAAGGGCTAAGGCTTACTGTCGATGGCCTACACTATGTACCCTCTACATTATCCTTGAAGATGGAGATTTGCGTAGTTTGCATCAAGAACTATTCAGCTGCAATTAATTTCTGTTTCAGATAGTGCTGCATTTTTTCACAGCACTATTCAAGTGACTATGCTGATGTCAGTGGTGAGATTTTATGCCATTACATGTCGGTATTTGCTTTCAGATGGCAAACAAAAAAACACAGTTCAGTGTAGGACTGCTATCCTCTTTCTTGGTACGGAACCTGGCTTCATATAGTCTCTTACAGTTGGCAGCCAGTAAAAAAGGAAAAATATGTTGAATTGTTTTATAATAGAAGAGTATATTCTCTCTTTTAAAGCAGAACAATGCATTGCCTGATTTTCCCTGTTAAAGAATAAGACAGTAACATGATAGTAACATGTAACATGACAGTAACAGACAGATAATGACTGTGTTATTACTAGGATCTCACATTGTGCCCTAGATGTTTTGATGGCAGGAGCACTCTGCCAGGATCAGCTGCTGCTCCTTTGTCTTTGCCCCCTGCAACCCCTTCTCCTGCCAAGCAGCCGACCCAGTGCTTGGTGGGGCTGGGGCTGCTCCCCATCTGGCATTCCTGCCGAGCATCTGGGCACCTTCGCCAATGGATTGGCGGCTCTGGCAGGATGCAGAAGCTAGGAGGATCTGGTAGCAGAAAGATTTCTGATCTTCAAAGAGTAGGTGAGGAGCTTTGCAATTGCCCCTTCCAGGCTAGGATGCACTGGTGAACCACGAGCACAGCAGGGGATGGGAGCATGCAGGAAGTGCCCACATATTTTCCCTTGTGTTCATTGCACTATGAAGTACCATTGCCTGTGGTAGCAGCAGTAAATTCCAGCAGAGCTTTGGGTTTGGCTTTGGAGTCTGTTACTTTGAGCTATCAGCCGTTTTTTTTTGCTAGACTTGTAATGACTGAATGACATTAGGTCTTCAAAAATCACTAGAAATATGTTGTCATCATTGTAGAAGCTAAGGTTTATGCCCCAGCGGAGAATAGTTCTGTATTTGATGACATATCACTCTGATGATTTTTAATCTGGTTATTTCAGGCTTTCTGATACAATATCAGTAATCAACACTCCATACTCCTTGCCATTTGGTCTGTAAGTCTCTTATGTGTAGGTAAATTAATCTACAGCATCATTGTGATGTTTTCTCTTTGATTACTGCCTTACTTACAGCCTACATACAAGTCGAGATAAGGTTATCTGTGGAAATTATTGCAAGTGAGGAAGGGCATAATATTTGTAGCATGGTATTCAGAAGGAATTGAGCTAAGGGGGGTAAAATATTCAACTCATCTCTTAGGACAATAGGAGTTGTGTAGTTGTTGCACTCCTGGGTAGAATAGCCAGCCTTGACAAGAATATTGCAATTGAAGCCTCGCTGTTACAAAAAAAAATAAATTCAGTTTGTGTTTATCACAGTTTTATATTAAATCTCCAGACTGAAGCACTTACTGTAAACAGTCTCACCCGATGTCATCTACATGCCAGGCTTTCTTGCTTTATAACTTGGACAGACAACTAATTGTCACAGTGGAAATCAATCCTTCATTAGTTTTGTGTCTTTTGGGAGTTGTGCCAGTCTTCTGTGTGAAATAAATCTAGGCAGGGTAAATAAAAGACTACAGAGATTCATCAGTGCAGTTACGCTGATGAGTATTTGAACAAATTAATGGTTAATACTGAGCAAACAAATGAAGAGATAGCAAGGAAAGTTGTTAGCAGGTGAAGGCATTAAGGTATCAGTGACACCTGTCCAAAAGAACCCAGCCTATTGGAAATGTAAAGGCTTCTGAAAACTGCCTTCAACAGTTTACCACAGGAAACGTGTCTGGGAGTGGCTGAGCTTCTGCCCACATCTCTGGTTTCTGTCTTGATGCAGAAACTGTGCAGGCAAATGAGTCAGCACTAGTATAAACTCTGACAAAATGTCTGTGAGTTTGTGTGCCTCAAGCTGTCCAGCTCCACAGATTGCATAGATCTGATCTTGCAGAGGGCTGTGATGACTCATTTTTGAGGGAGACACCCAAAATGATGCCTGCTCCTAGAAGACCAAGGTGAGCATTCTGTATTTCCTCAGAGGGCTCAGATGTGGGCTTGATGGTCCCACAAGACAAGATCCACCCAATGTCAGTGCCACAAAGGCTCACACAGCTGGGTAAGTGGGCTCCTGACACCCTGCCAGGCAGCATCATTCTTCTGAAGCACAAGGCCATACAACTTACTGCAGCAAGGTGAGTGAGGGCAATCAGATTTCAAAAGATCACAAACGCAAAAGCCAAGAAAAGGAACAGACATTTTCCTGCTGAACCGCAATGCGTGTGTTCAGTCTTATCCTGGGAGCTCTCCGCACCCGTGTGATTGATAGCGGAGTGTTACAGCTAGTATGTTGATTACATGCTTTCCTTCTGTCTTGCCTTGTAGGAGTGCAGAGTGACAGACCTTTGGCACTGGCATATGACCTGCTGTCTGGACAGCTGCTGAGTCAGACTGGCCTGAGTCACATCTGATTGTGCCCAGCCAGTGAGCCTGTGGTGAGCACAGCAGAGATGCTGCATCTTCTGAGGAAGCAAATGGTGCATAATTGCCATGTCACAGCACTGCATCTTTTTGCCCCAGGCTGTATACATGTAAATATCTTGGTAGTGTCACTGTGAAGATTACTATCTGCAGCAGCTCTGGGCTCTTTCTGTTTAGGCACTGGAAACCCTCTCTGTTAGAGACAATGTGCTGTGCTGCAGCCTGTGAAGTTGGTGGGGATTCCCTCTGGAGCAGTGCGTTGTTGGCTGCCAGCGCACAGCTGTTTGTCCTGTGTGTCAGAGCACGTGGCTTTCAGCACATGTGGTACGATCACGTGTGTGACCTCACAGCACATTCCCCCTGCTTCTCATGCACCTTACACACTGCATCAGCCTAGCTTGAGAGCAGCCTTCTAGTTTAAATGGCCTGAAAAATGAGGCATTTAAATAATGATACCAGTGCTCAATTCTAAGCGAGACTGCAGAGTGCTTGCATGTCCTCGGGGGAGAGATTCGCTCTCCTTTTCTCAATGCTCTGCTTGCAAATCAATTCCTAATATGCTACTGTGCCCTAGGAGGATTATGAGGGTGCATATGAGGTACATGGAAACTACTGTCTTAAAACAAAATAAAGAAAACTTCCAGCAGCCCCTCTGAGACCCAGATGTGATGAGCCTTGCTGCACAGAGACATGAGGATGCAAGGATTTCCTGGTGGGATCAGGCTGGCAGATCCTGCTCTGAAGTCTGTGTCCTGCAACAGTGATGGGAGAAGTTTATGGGGCACAGATGTAAGCTTCAGCCCTCCCTCTCTTTTCCTTCGGTGACTCTGGTACAAGATATGTCGGTGAAGATATCTCTGAGCCATCCTGTCCATATCCTGTTGTAGGACTATGGTGTATCTGCCATCTAAAACATTTCTCACCATGCCGATGCCATCTATCCCAGACCCTCATGGCAGTAAATTACAAAATTTACTACTTGCTGGGTGTACTGGTAAAGAAGGACTGTATTTCATGTGGTTTAGGCTTACCTCCTACTGATTTTACTGCGTGTTCCTTAATTGTCTGACTGCCTGGCATTTGCAGGGAAAGGTGGGACCTGCCCACCGGAAAACTGGGTGCCACAAATCAAGTGCCACCCAGCCAAAGGCGCCTCTGGCAACCTGAGTGTGGTTGAGGTCAAGCTGACAATAAATCCCCTCTGACCCTTTCTACAGGTGGCCCCAGGCACCTTCTAGGAGATCCAGCAGCTGTCTGGTTTTCTTGGTGCTGCTCAGATAGTATTTTTGCCAGGGCATTCAAGACATCTCCTGAAGATGCCTGGGCAAGCAGAAAGCACAGGGTAGGGTTTTCCCCTGGGCAGGGTGGTTTGGTTGTCTCATATCTCACATGGGAGAACTGAGATGGTTGGTGAACACTCCATGATCAGCTAGGAAATCCTAGTCAATACCTTCATTTTCAGGCTGTCACTTTGACTGGTCTTTTTACTTCACCCAGAACAGAGGGAACCCCTTTAAATTGTTCTCTCTCTTTTCTCTTTTGTTTTCTTTCTTTCTTCCTTCTTTTTTCTTCCTTCTTCTTTTTTCTCTTTTTTCTTTTTTTTCTTCTTTTTTCTTTTTTCTTTTTTCTTTTTTCTTTTTTCTTTTTCAGAAGCTAATTCTTACTGAAGCATATAATGGAAGGGCTTGGCAAGACTTTCTAACCTGCTCATTCAGTGTCTTAGCCAGTATAAGAAATACAGTTGCCTTAAAGTTCCAGATCATTCCTTGGACATAGGTCAAATATGTCTGAGGTGTCTAGAATGCTTTCCTGAGGACTTTTTTCTGCTCTGCCTGATAACATCTTGTTCATTCCTGAAAACACGACTCTCCTTCTAATCAAATATTTTTTTTTTACAGTCACTGGTCTCCCCCATCATGTAATTCTGCTTATCAGATGATCTGGTTCTTCCTTGCTGCCTCTGGAGATTTGGAGTAGGGAAACTGCTCTGTGCATCACTACCACAAGAAACTGGAAGTCCACCAAAACCAGCATGCTGTAGGAGGAGCAGATCTGAAATGTGAAAAGGACAGCATCTGTGCTCCCAGTGCTCAGCTAGGAGGTAGGCCAAGAATCACCAGGTCTCCCCTCTTCTTCCCTCTTCTAATCTGAGCAAATGAAAGGAAGCATGGAAGAAAATTTGTCAAGCAACACTGCCTGAATCCTGCAAGCTTTGCAGGTATTTTCTCTTCTCACCTCAGTTAATTCATTTGAGGAAAACCACCTGAACTCAGAAGTGAGACTTGCACAAAGTGTTTGCGTTAGTCCAACTGTCACGGAGTTTTGCTGACTCCAGAGTCCTGGTGACACCAGGGGTTTATCACTGCAGTCCAGGAGGGGTTTCCTTGTGTTTTCATGTTGTTTTACATTTGGCACAGTTGAAACACGTGCATACTCTTATTTGAAACAGCTGCTTTTGTTCTGCTTTGCAAAGAACTCATACCTGTAGCCGTGGCGTTCTGACTTGTCTTTGCTGCTACAGGGATTTCCATGGCTTGTGGTGACACCACCAAATGACACCAGCATGACCTTAATGTGCAACCTGTATTTATAGGGCTGCTTCAGATCGTCCAGTGCTGCAATCACCTTGTCATTGTCAGTGGAAAACTGCATTAAAAGTACAATAAATTAGTGCATTTTTTTGCAGTACCAAACTCATTAGAAGTCTGAAGAGAAAGCCTTGTTATCCTTGTTTCAGAATCAAATGTACTCATTTGCAAATGTGATCTTTTCTGTTGTGGGAAGAGGTTAAATTTCCTGTGCTGATTCATAGAAAAACAACTTATTTTCAAGACCCGGCTTTTACTGGCGTTCTGGTGACTTGGAGTCACCACAGAGTCAGTTCAAACTGGACTCACATCTGAACAAAATGTTTGTTTGAAGATGAAGCGCATAAGTGTGCTTTTGGAGGGTTGCTTTGCTCATGGACATGGATTCTGTGACGTGCCCCTGTTCTGTAGTAAAAGCAGTGGCACGCTTGTCACAAGCAGCTGTAGCTGCAACAAGAGATGTCTGCACACTGTAGGAAAAAACTCCTTGAAACATACTGTTGCAAGGACCTCTGCTCCCTCTAAAGAGAGGTAAGCAGGGAAGCAGAGAACATTGAAAGTTTGCTGTGCATCTCCAAAGTGTGCTTGAAACATTTCATTTTTCCAGTTTTCAGGTCTGACCAGATCTTGTTTCTAATGTGGAAGCAGTTTGTAGGCATTCAACAGGTAGTTCTGTTACCAGTGTTAAGCCTCTGACTGTTCTTAGGGCTGAGACTCCTTATACTCCTCAATCCTCATGGGTTTCAAGGCAATCTTTCTGCTACACTAAGTACCATAGTGTAAGAGCTGCTATTCCAAAGCTGCTTCCTTTATTGTGGATTGGACAGTGCATGTGCAAATTCCTCAGTCGTGAAAGATTTGCTCCCTCGCATCCCAGAGGGCAGCAGCCCAAGCTGTTTCAATCAGCCTGATCCTTGACTCATACACGCAGATGATCAGTGGATTCTGCAAGTTCTGCTTCTCCTAGAAGTGTGACTGCATCAGCAACACCTAGATTGCATATTAATAGAATGCAGTGTGCAGAAATCTGATCCATGAAGGCTACAGTTATTTTGGTTGGATTAAGAAATGAACATTACGCATAATTGCAGAGAAAACTCTGGCTGTTTTAAAAGATACTGAATTGTGTGAAATGCCTGACACCAAACAGATGAATAAGGCAATCATAGTAGATGAGGAATGAATGAAATCACAGACAGCAGCAGCAGCAGCAGGGCTTTTGCAAAGAGCTACAGTAAGTAGTATCTTTTAAACTGTTCTCACAGTTTAAAACAAGCAGAGCAATAGCCCTAAAAGTCTACAGCAATGAAATTCACATGAAAATTTTCAGCCACTCAGTAACTGTACCATGTTGCAAAGAGACTTTTCATTCTGTTCAGGTTAGAAGCACTCTCACACAACACTGAAGGCTACTGGGTGTCCCAAAGGAGATGCTCATGCAGCCTTGTGTCTCACCATCAGGCAAATGACAAAGGCTAGGGAAGAATGTCAGCTGTCAGGGTTGTTCCTGGAGACTGCCAGGACCCAAATCCACTTGACTAAAGGATATGGGAGCTATTGGTGGCAACCACATCTGCACTGACAGACAGCGGTGCCGGGGCTGGGCAGCAGATGGAGAGGGCAGACGTGTTTTTGTCTCTGCCACTTCTGAACTTCAGCAAGTTCTAAACTTCCCACTCCAGCTCAGAAGTAGGCGTTATATTGTAACACCTCCATCTGGGGTGATGTGGGAATGAACCAAGTTGGGATGTCTGATTCCTGTCTGTGTGGAGGGTACTGGCTATAGACAATGCTGCTGGTTGCCCACTCCTTCCCTTAAGACGTTAAACAATAAAATGCAATTCAAGCTTGAAGCCACAGATGACCAGTGAGACAAGGAAAATGAAAGCCACCCTTCATCGGCCAAATCTGAGACAGGACTACTAATTCAAATAGTATAAAAAGGTGTCTCCAAAGTGTTCTGGCAGTTAAGGACAACAATTCAGCCTGACTACTTTGTGTGTGATTGGCATAAGCACAGTAGGCTGAGGTGCTGTATTAATAGGCATGCATGCAGAACTGAGAAATGTTACAAGGCCAAGCATCGGTGACATCCATTTCAAAATTCATACTCAAACATTCCCTATTTCCAGTTCCAGACTTATGATTAGTTAATAATCTGATCCAAAGTTTGCTGTTCAGCCAGAGAGAGGAAGCCAGGTCCTGTGCCTGTTGCGGTAGCTGACCAAACAGAAGTGCGGGCTGAGTTACCACGGTGGTGGGTCACCTCTCAGGTACAGGGATGTAACCCAATCCCCTGTTCCCCTCTCTCCTTATTGGCTGAATTTTATGTAACCACGTCCCCTCGAGACCCCCTTTTCTACCTGTCTCAAGAGACCCTCGCTCTCTCGGCACCGGAACCCCACCGAATAAAACACCTTTCAGGATTCCTTGGCTGAGGGCCGTCTCTCACCTCCAGCGGCGCCTAAGCTCGTCAGCCTTGGTGGGTGTGGCCGTGTGCTCCGCTGCACAGGCCAAAGGCAGTGAGCCGGCAAGGGCTGCTCAGCACTGCGAGGGCTCCTCGGAGAGAGGGACCCTTGGAACGAGCCGCTTTCTACCTCGCTCTGCCCACCACGCGCGCCTTACACGTGCCAACCATGATCAATCACATTGTGAGGAACGAATGGCTTGACATAGACTGATCTTGTACCCAGTGCAGGAGGTGAACCTCTGGGACTTCAGAGAAGTGGGATTTGTTGGGGGAGGACAGCTGGATGTTACCACAGGACCGTGACATGTTAATGACCTTCACTGGTGCACTGGGGAGAGATCACAGAAAGGAGATCTCTGGGCTGTTTTCTCCTTTAGAAAGGGTGCTTATCATCAATTTAATTGTCAGCTGAAAAAAATGTATTTGTTTTTTGTTTTGAAGCACAGTCTCATTTGTTTAATTGCAGTAAAAAAGGTAAGAGACAAATGGAAAAGAATATATAATGTTAGAAAAGAAAACAGTTTCAGTTAGCCTAGATAATTTTTTCTGGAGTTCCAGTTTGGGGAAGTTCATGAGATTCTAATTTTTGGCTTGGAGAAAGCTATAGCATCGTTAAAAGTTTGAAACTGGAGGAATTACTCCTTGTCCCATTGTCCTAGAATCCCATCTGCCCAAGAGCAAAGATGGCTCTGGAACCAAGTAGTGTGACACGTTCCAAATGTCCTCCTCTGCTGAATAGGAGAGAGAAGCAGCTCAGCCTGCCCTGCAAGCATTCCCCTTGTTTCTCTGGTGACCTGTTTGGTAGTAATACCAGCATGCAGACAGGAAAGAAGGGTTGTGCTGGCCTTACTTTTTCCCACAAAAACTCAGAGCAGAATCTAAGTAATATATAAGCCTCTTTGCATTTTGACTCTTATGAAACCATGTTTGATAGGAAGGAGGAAGCTCATTACAGGAGCTTTTACAGGACAGAAGAGAAATTAACTAAAATTCATTTTCTGTCTTGTTTATCACAGGTGGCGGGATTTGTGCTATGTGGGAATGATGAGAACCAGAGCTGCTCCTTTGTATGGTAGATCAGCTTCATGTGGGAAGTGGATTTTTCTGCACCCAGTTCAACACTGGCAAAACAACAGGCTGTTTGTTTAACGAGACTAAACCCATGTCTGTTCCCCTGCCCAAAAATATTTCTCACAACTTATCTTGTGACTGAGGTCAGCCTCAGATAGCTGAGTCCTTGTCTGTGCCTCACTATGGTGTGAATGAGCAGGCAGGGAGGAAGTTTGCACTTATTCCCTGCATTCCCACTGGGGTCCCTGTGGCCCGTGCAAAGCACATGTGCCATGTGCCCCTAAGGCCCATGGTGAAATTTTTCACTATTCTTATTTATCTAAGACCCCACTTCATTTCAAACATCACTCCCAACAAAATTCAACAGGAAGACTCTAGCTCTTGCCTTTTAGCAGTGCTGCAGTACTGCTGGGGTATTACAAGCATGGCAAAAAATAAGGCACCAGGAAAAGACAACAGCTGCTTTAGCTGAAAATTTTCAAGAAATTTCAGCTTTGAATTTTTACGTGGGCTTTCTTGTAGTTATACTGAGTAGCAAATAACTTCTGAGTACATGCTGCGGTGTAAAAGCACGATTTCTTTTTGAACACAACCCTTCATGCAGAACACATATGTGGATAGAGCTCCCTAGTAAAATTCCTCCGCTGAGCTACATAAGTGATAAAAATGGTAAAATTCTGAAGCCACCATAACCTGAATGGTGATTATCTTCTTTCATTTTGCAGTAACAACAGCAGTATAGAATAAGTCAATGTATAGGTCTTGGCTCCTGTTTGAAGAAATCACGTTGCAGCTAGCACGCTGTGCCTAACCACAAAAAAATTGCTCAGTTAGAGGGGGATTGTAAGTGACTTGGTAGAGTGTTGTAAGTCTTTGGAAGCTTGAAAATAGGATGAAAGTTTTGGAACTCCATGCCTTTCTCATCTTTAGTATCATATCCTGTCATCTAGTTGGATAGCAGTCATGTGTTTGCTGTGCCTTTGAGATAGTTGAGTAAGACACTGCCTGGTATGCTTTACTGGCCCGTACATTCTTGCTGGAGGTAACTATGGAGAAAAGACATCTTGAGGCTGGATCATTAAACAGGAAAAGGAAGTAATCGAGTCCTGTCTTGGCACGTAGCACTAAGATGCAGTGGTTGGAGAGGTCTTTCCCTCATATACGAGCCCTTTCTAGTTGCAGAGGGATGTCAAATAATTGCAACAGACATGCTGACACGATTTAGGCTCCTCTCCTCACTCACTTCTAATGATGGTATCTGCCTTTTGTTCACAGTGAAGGAAATACAACTGCAGCTTAGCACCAGCATAAATTGGCATGGCATCCTTGGCCAGGATGCAATCCTTGGGACCTAGAAAACCTGATTTTTCAGTTGAATGTCATCAAAATGCAATTAGTGATTTCACGTCGTCTGAAACACAGGTAGAGAGCTGAGCTGGGTTCAGTGCTTGATAACAAAATGTGCAGGTCAGTTTCTATTAATAGCATGCATGATCTTCTGCTGACTAGCACACATGTTCAGGCACTGTGTTTGTCATGCTGCATGGATCAGTTCTGTCCGACTTCTCATGTGCTCATTTCTTTTATGGTATTATGTTCACTCACACAAGGATGGAAATTTTTCTGAGGAGATGGGATTTATCAAATAGGGCAAGGTTATTCCTGGGATTTAAAGGGAGACCTAGCACTCCCTTTCATTTCAGAAAAAACAGCAATTAATGACTTTTATGAAGCCATTTATACCTTCTTTTTCAACCAATATGTCTTTTGCACAGCAAAATGTTACGTTGAACACATTACTTCTAATTCCGCAGAAGATGGATCTTGCTCTGAAATTCTTTAAAGACCTCTGCACCAGAATTTTCTTCCTTAAAAGTCTGCTGAAAATGCTGTGAAGGCCTCAGGGTTTAATCCCTCATTTCTTAATGCACTGGAAGTGATCAGCAGTGAACCTTTTAATGGACAAGAGGGAATGTTTCGAACCTCCCTCATTACTATTCACAGACTGTTTTGAAAGATAAGTACATAGTGGCTTGCTGTCCAGAAGGGCACATGCCCTTATTCTCTTGTAAATCTGCTCAGGGAGCATTTCACAGGACACCAGCCTGAATTATATTGCTCCTGACAGTGATGTCAGAATGAGCAAATACTGAGGTCATCTACAAGAAATGCTGTCAGCATGGCACAGCAGTCTTCAGCTTGTAGACCTATGTTTGCCTTGTCTTAAGAAAAAATAAAGACAGCAGAATAACTGCCTTTCAGCTTCACAGTGTAATTGCATGAGCCTCTGCCTCTGGCTGCAAACAGGCAGGGCTCCCTGGATGCCTGCCTGGGCCCGGGGCTGCTTCCTCCTCTTGCTGCCAAAGGAGTCAGCTGCCTGTGGGGACAAATGACAGGGGTGAAGGCAGTCTGTGACCCCTGGCAAGGCTGTCTGCAGCCCTGCTGCCTGCACCGCCTTTCCTGGGGTTTCCTCCTGATACTGTTGATGTCTTATGTCTGCAGGAACTGAACCCACAGTGACCTGCTTTAGTATTTTCTCTGTTTCCCATGTATTTTTGTTCCCCTGAATTTCAAAGAAACGACTTCTTGGATTTTTCTTTGATATGGGACCCTGCTCTGTAAGTGGCCACTGATAAAGGTGAAATTTGTCCTCCAGGACAGACCTCAGTGGTTTTAAAATCTCTTTGCCACAGCGCCAATACTACACAAAGTACAGCTGGTAGCAAACAGCTTCCAAACACTGCACATCCAGGTGTTGCTGGGAAGCCTGGTATTGCAATATTCAAAGTCCTGCGAAGCAAGGGCTAGGTGAGGCTGAGCATCTGGGTGGAGAGGTAGGGTCAGGGGCACAGAGCGGGCCTCACACTGACTGGTTCCCATGAAGCGATGGCTGCCTTAAAGAGCAGGGTGCCTTGGCTGAGAGGGACATGATTTCCCTGAGGCAAGACGTGCCTGCAGCAGAGCTCCAATGGTGTTCTGCTTTCAGCTTCAGGGACAGCAGAGCGAAGGAGGGGAGGTGCCGTGCAAGAAGAGAGGAATGAGTTTAGTCCCGTCTGCCCCTGCCTCTGCCTGGTTTCATTCACAAGCAGAGCAAGCACGTTTTCTGCACGGAGATGACCTGCTTGGGAAGGGTGGATGTGTATGCTAAATTTGGGTGGGGTTTTGATCATTATCCAAAAAGGGAGAGGAATTTTCATCAAAGCTCAACTCTCTACTGCAGATCAGAGGGAGAAGGATCAGTGGAATTTGTGGAAAGTGCACAGTAAACACCACTGGCAGCTGAAAACTGCAGTGAAAATCCTCAGCATCTCCGACCGAGCTGCCCTGCATGTTTGAGGCTGCATGTCCCAAAACCTACAACATGGAAATTTCAACTAGCCACTCCAGCGAACCCAGCTATACTGTTTCCAGTACTTTTTCAGAGCTATATTTTATACTGGAAAGGTCTAGCCCACCTCCTGTTGTTCTTTGCTTTCCAGCCGTTCCAGCATTTCCTTGCTGCTTCTGTGGCATAAGGGCAAAGTTAATCCTTGTTTCTGCTAATGCAAAGCTGGTCTCTGAGCACCCCTGTGTCTCTCCCCGCTTCTGCTGTGCAGTCCTGCCTCACAACAGGGTACCACTGTCTTGATATAGAGGAAAGTTAAAGGCTTTGCCCTCCCTGATGAGACTGGCACTACCTATTACAAGTTTGAGATTCACCTAGGGATGCTCTGAAAAAAACAACTCCTCACATATGGCATTTATAGCTAAGAAAAAAATTACCCTCAGGGAAAATAATTGCTAGAATTTGTAGATGAAACAAGAGTGGATGCATCTCGAGGTTTGTTTCGTGCTCTCAGAGGTGCAAACATATGTCCAGAGACCAAAGGCTGCTCTGGCCTGGTGAGACTAGGCATTCTTACAGAAAAGGAGGAGCAGTGCTTAGCTCGGGACATGCTGTCTCCAGGACTCTGCCGACTCTGCAGTTGAGAAACAGTTTTGCTACCTATGCTAGGAAGCAGAGTGCTGTGACCACTTTAGTAAAAGTTCAAAAATTAAGCAATTCATGTGTGTCTACGTGGAAGCATTCCTTACGTAGTGCTGGGACTTGCTTTCCTGGAGCTGCGAACTGCTCTGCCACGAGCTATCCCACTGACGTCCTCTGCCAGAAGCCACTCACTGCCTCCATCCTTAGGTGAACTAACAGACACAGGCTTGGTAATATTCTGCTTTACATGGGGATTTTTTTCTGCCTTTGACAAGAAAACGACACTACATTATCGAATATCCTCTCTAAATTTAGCACAGGCACCTGGAGTACTAGTGCTTTACAGCTCTTTGAACTGAGACAAGTCACGTAATTGAGGATTCATGCCAAACTGAATCTGCTGTTGAAGCAGAAGAATTGAGTGTAACAAATACTCCCGTATGCTGGAGAAGTCAAGTCCACTGTCTTCCATTTTCTATGTTAGACATAAATTTAGAAAGTCATACAGAAAAAGATGCTATCCGTGCATACCTAAAGTGTTGTTGAACTGTTTGGGAGACTGTTTCAAATTCTTTAAAGTAGATGTGTGAGACAAGAGAAAGATTAGCATCATTTGTGTTTCTGTTGATAAGATACACCCTCAGGTTTTTCACAACATGGTGGGTCACCTGTGACCTCCAGCCAAGGTCAGGGTCTCTGCTGCCTGTTGTACAAACACAGAGTGAGTAACAGCCTCTGTTCTGATAAGTATACAATGTAAATTAACAAGGTCAGTTAAAGATTTAAAATGAGGGCACAGTTTTATGGCCAACTATCTGAGGCACAGAGGAGTTACTTGCCCGAGGTCATGTTGGAAGTCAGCAGGAAGGCAGGGGAGGACAAGTACAGCTTTCCATAGTACACATCCAAATCCTCTGGGGAGCGCCCAGTGAAGGCAAGTGTCCTGTTTTGCCACATCTGCACTCCTGACTGTAATTTGTGATTGTACATGTGGAAACTGTTTATCAAACTTATAAGTACTATGAACAGTATCTCTTTGGCTGTATGCGTGTTCTTGATTGGTTTGGGGGTCGGGGTTTTTTTTGCATTTTCATTCTGAACTGCATTATGTGCAAGCAGAATTCTTGTTTTTGCTTTTAAAGCCCAGAGACCATTAGCAGTGTAAAATCAGGTTTCATTTCTGGTAGGCAACAACGATGAGTTTGCGGTTACTGATGAACCTCGAGATCTCCTTACAGTCTTGGTGTTTGATGTTAGCAGCTCCCAGTCAGGGCCTTTCAGGTTAACAGACAGCTGCCCTTAGTGTTGCTGAGTCTCCCTGATCTGCAGAGAGTGCACAGCACTTCACAAGCCATCCACCTCTTTCTGACACGTTTGACGCCTTCTGAGTGAGGAGCAGTCTGTACTCAGTTTCCTGGAGTCAAATGAAAGGAAAGACTAAGTATGCTATTTTCTATCGAAAAGGGTCAAATGTTATGCTGGCAATTACAGAGAAAGGTATGAAACCAGAAAATCATCAGTACTGTTCTTACCTAGAAGGGTCTTTCCCGCCGCCTTGTCTAAAGGTGACCAGAGGAAGTCCAGGGGGCTGGCATATCCAAGGGGTGGGCAGGCGGGGGTAACACAACATCACGCGTCCTGTTTTGCTTCCAAACAAGCTCCCTTCACTCAAAATGGCATTTCTCATTCCAGTTTTCCTTCTCACTGGTTGTGCTGTCTGGATGGTGGGACAGGCATTTCTGCTTCATGTGTTTATATTTGATTAGTGAATACATCTATTGCTTTGTTTACACCTTTTATTTCTCCCTGGCCTCTCCTGCCACTATGATCTGATGGTAGAGGTCCCATTTGTACTTTTTAATAATTTCTTTTATAAACCCTGTGGGTTTCATTCTTACACAAACTTCACATAAACATGAAATGTGAAATACCTGATGGTGAGTGTGGGTGGCTGCTGTATGCATGGTGCTTATCTTACATGGGAGGCTTCCTCTGGGGCACTCACCCAGCACACTGGGAAGAAACTTTTCGTGGGAACATTTCTGTTCAGCGTAGAAGACTTCTTCTGCAGCATATCTAAAGCATGCTGACTGCAAACCATACCTGTGAAGTTAATACCCCTCTCCCTCCTCACCAAGCCTGAAGCCTGATGCCACAAATGACTCTGTTTATGCAGCAAAGCCTGGACCAAGGATGGCACGGCTTGGTGATCTTTTCCAAAATGGCCTCAATTCGAAGCCACCACTGACGTGTAGCCCCGAAGGACCTTGGTCTTCTGGACAGTGAAGTGGGTTGCTAGCACAGTTGCTTTCCCTCTCTCTCTTCTTGATGACATCTCCTCTAAAATTAACTGCTTTGCTCTGGATGTTCAACAGGTGAGACTGAGAGCAATCCTTCTTGCCCATGTTATGCTATCAGTCAGTGTAATCGTCTACAAAACAGCAGAATCAATCACTGCTCTCCCTTCCACCCTGTGCTGCTTAAAGAAAGGGGGTAAATGATCTGATTCCATATGGTGTGGATTTTGCTTACATTTCTTATTGAGGTTCACCATGCAAGACCAATGCAAATTTTTTAGGCAGTAAGTGCAAAAAAATAGACCATTTTAAAATCCTTTTGCGTTTCATCTTTGCTCTGTAGAGGACTATGTGAGGTGTGAACAAGTTCCTTGGATCCAAGATGAAGCCGTTTTTTACAAAATGGCTTCAGTGTGCCAGGCCCCGTTTCAATGTTATGTGTACAGATTTTATTCACCCTCTTTGCTTCACCATTACTGCTTTGACTTGCCTGATCTTTTGCACTAATATATGACAGGAAGCATTTCATTTAGTGGTGTCACTATTATTAGTTTATAGAAACAGTAGGCATTTCCAGACATCTAACTGGAGCCACCTCAGACCTAGAAAATCTGAGAGGTTAGGGAAAGAAAGTCAAGCCCAGGTGAATGATGCCCTCGCTGAGCAGATCACACATGTAGTGTTTAAGCTGGCACATTTCATGAATGTGTTCAGCTGTGCAGAAATACCTGTGTGTGCTGAATAACATACACCCATTGGTATAGGCACAGCAGCTAACACTACCAGAGTGTACATTTCAGAGTTTTAAAATTCCCGGTCAGGGAGATCTTACTGAAAACTAATTGTGCATTTCTGTCTGAGTTTAGTAAATAAAGGGTCAGTCTGTAAGAAATTTAACAATGCTGGGTGCCCTTCCTGCTCTACCCATAAATAGCTGTGTATTCAGTGAAGCGTATATTAAACATACCATTTTATGGGATATATACTGAAATATCAATCCTTTTGGCCCCACAAAGATCATGAAAGAAAGATATTGCTGTCTGTCTCAGTTGATTAGTTTGGATAAAGGTGACAAATCAAAGAAAACATAGGTGTCACAAACATATGTACTACATATGTTTGCAAGAATTGGTAGAGCTTTTTTATTCAGTTGGCTTGATATGTACTTACTTAATAAATCATACGTTTTGTACCTCCTATGCCATACTTCAGAATTGTGTTTAGACATGTAAAAGTACTTGTGCAAGCTGGATCACAGTCATGCACATCAATATAAACACACACACAGATCTAGGTAGATATAAGTATAAGATATTATTTACATTATTAGAAATTATTACCAAATATAATATGGCAGAATGATCGCAATGGCAAACTATTACAGAAATATCCAGTGCATGTTATGAAACACAGCAAAAATGTAAATGAGACATTATAGGAAAATCATTAATGCTTTCTATTTCTGTCTTTGGAAGATGAATCCCGCCTTGCTCTGGGTCTGTTTTTCCCAAAGGTTAGTGAAGTGCTAATTACAAAGTGTGAGGAGCAATCAATTTCCTAACAGATTTTATTTTGAAACCATTTTTACTCTGAGCCTCCTATCTACTGTCTCCACAATTTGCCCTCTTCAGTATTGTTCCTTCATGTTTTTTGGAAACAGTCTTTTAAGACTAAGAAACCTTCAGCAAAAGAAACCCATTCTGAAGTACTAAAGCAGCAAAACATTTTTTTTCTATCCAAAGAAACACAAAACTGAATCAATTAATGGGCATGGAAAACATGGGGAAAATAGCCTAAAAATTAAAAGTGTTTCAAAAGAAACTTTCAGGGATTGAGCCCATCCTTATTTGTTTAAGCAGGAGATTTTGGTGACTGAAATAAGAGCAAAAACAGGCATAGAAATCAAATCACAAAGATGAACGAAGGAAATACATATTTCTACAGATCATACGTGAGACATTTTTAGCCAGAAATCAGTTTTCTAGTCTAGAAAAGCACTCCCTCAAAATCTGTAAGTTTAAAAAGTGATAACATCTCTTACAAGCAGAACAATAAACCTTCTTAAAGTTTGGGAAGGGGGGGCAGGGGAGTGGTGGTGTGGTGTCATTTTTTGATTTTGTTTTTGTTTGGTTTTGTTTTTAATAAGTCATAGAATATAAAGTGAGGTTAATAAATCAGTGGCAGTCTGGCCTCATGAAGGATGTGACCTGTATCATATGTCACCTGAGCATCAGGGAAGTGATGTTCTGTGGCACCCAGAGGGGCAGGCTGAATTCTCCAGGGGCAGCAAGGACACACTCAGTAAAAAGAAGGAAGAACCTGCAAGTCTTGAATCATAATCCTACTTAAAACACTGAATGTTGTAATTGTGTTACCTATTGCTGCTAACAGGGGTTACTGGAGGCACAAGATGTGACGATCCACATGTGATGTGGAAAATGATGAGTACGGGAGAGGAAAATTCCCAGAGCATACAAACAGTAACACAACAATGAAAAGGCATGTATAGAGTAAATCATTCTATCCTGAGGTTAATCAAGAAAACTGTGGAAATGACTGAAGATATGTAACAAAACACTTTAGAGGGAAAAAAAAAAAAAAAGAATTATTGAAGATGTGTTTTGGAAGAAGGCAGGATAATATCGGAAACCTTTTGATTATTTACACGTTTTTGCACTGAGTCTATAAGCGATGTGTCATGCTTTGTCTCCTACCTGGGCTATGTACAGAGAGCAACCACCAAAATAACACCCCCAGCAGTTTGTCTCCCATCAAATTTATGGTCATATAGATCCCATTCCTCATTTACAAGTGACATTTCACACAGAAGTGACTTACTGAAAAGTAACCTCCTGGGAAAATAGCTTCATGATCACTGATCTGAGTGTGCATAGGCACAGCAGGCAGCTAAAAGGGTGTTATTCAGAAATACACCTTATTATTTAAAACAAATGAGCTTTATGCCATCTTTGTCATTGTGAAGCACAGTACTATTTCTCTGACTTTTGTTTTCAAGTAGCATTCTGACAGCTTGTTAGGCATACTCCATTCATAGGATTGGGCTATGATTTATCTGTCTCAGACAAAATGTCTAATTTTTTTCATGGATAGCTCTCACATATGCTCTCCCCCCTCACCCCCCACCAACTCTGAGGTAAACCTTACATAACTGCAGCATGGCAGTGACGTTTGGCTTTGCACAGAGAATGGCAGCTCTCATTTGTATTAAGGAGATTACACCCACTTTAGTCATCCGCATTTTACTGATACATTTATGTGTATGTTTAGATCAGACCAGAGAGCATATTTTATTCATTATGGAGAAATTAGAACCTGGGTGTGATATTTCAGTTCTTGCCTGGAGTCACGGTGTGTGTCTTAGCTATTTGCTTCCAGTGAGACGGATGCTTGCCTGAGGGATATCCTGCCAAAAAGTCAGTGCCTGCAGGTATTCCTCCTCCGGTCCTTTGTTCCTGACCAGATCTCAGGCCCCAGCCCTTCCACACCATGAAACAATTTTGGGGATCATATAGCTTCACTGTCCTGATGGAGGCAGTGTACACAGAGTGCGCTCCTTGCACCTTGGTACACCTCTCTCCGGGAGCCCCAGCTAGGAGTGCTGGTCCTTTCCTTCATGAAACAAAAATTGAAGGTTTTAGTTGAAAGTGTAGCAACAAAAATGTACTAGTAAAATAAAATTCTAGCTAAAATTTAAGATGTGTTTAACAGTCTATTAAATAATGCTTGGCGAGGCGTGGGGAGCTGGATCTTATAGCTGTCTGAGACTAATTTACCCTACCAGAATCACAAAATCTAACGTGCACTTGTCTATTTCCCTTGAGCCAAGAAAATCCCAGCCTAAAACTATTTTTAAAAGCCCTGGGATATTCTACACTAATCATGCACTTCTTTCAAGCAAATAATCACTTTCACACACCTCTAGGTGTGTCTACAGAGAGGCAAGCACATGCTGCCACCCCATGTTTCCAATTTCCCACAGCAGGGGACAGTGGAAGTTCCTCAGCACTGGCCATGACTTGTGGATGTCCTTTCCTCATTGCTGCCCCTATTTTCTTTTCTTTCATGTTTTTCAGTGTCCTTTCCTTAGGAACAAATGCATTCATTTAATAAGCACTGAATTTAGGGAATCTGTTGTAACCTCCTCAAAGGGGCTGGAGCTCCGATGTGTAGAAGCATTGATAAACCCTAATTCATCCTCAATGACAAAGGTACATTTATTTTTTAGAAAGGAAATTGCAATCTAAATTTAGCTGAAGTCAACAGGAAAAATCATATGAAGAGACTGCTTAAGTGTTGCAAACTCATTTTCTGAACTGTGTGGAATCTTACTATCATGTCCGGGAGAGAGAAAACCACTGATATGAGATTCTGACCGTGAAACATTCACAAAATTACATTTCATTCAGAAAGATGAAGATGAGGGTTTCAAGTGAAAGTGGCTTGCTTTCTTTCTGCCCTGGAAACATTTCTGGTGGACTTACAAACTCGATGTGTGCATGTGTCCCGCAAAACTTTGCATATGTGTGCATACACACACCGCACACACTCACACACACCTGCTCAAATCAGCACCTGACAGCCTTTCGCTTCTGACGGGCAATATCAGACTGGATCCAGAGCAGTTGTGACATGCTCACATCTGGCATGCGGGTCCAGGCAGCTGACATGACATTCACATTCTACTGGAATGAGGAATTAAGTGATTTTTTTTCTGTCTTGCGGAATTGGTTTTTTATGGGAAGGCTTTTCTCCACTGGGATCGTGTGCGCAGCCTGTAACATCTAGCATGAGTTCATGCCTGAAAACTGCTGTCAAGTGGTTTGTATCTTGCTGCTGGGGCTCAGGTTTTCCATAAACACAAACACTGTGATTACCTCTCTTTCGAACAGCACCTCCACCTCAATCAGGGCTGCTGTTTCTGCCAAGCAAACACAAAGGTCAATCAGCAGCGCACAGGAATCGCACAATTGTTATAGAAATCTTCATGAGCTCTTGTTGAATATAAAGAAACACCATGATCTTTTCCTATAATGTGTGCCACATTAGTTGGAAAGATGCTGAGATTTCACAAAGTTGTAAGCATGTCCAATGCACGCAATAGCCTAGTTCTGCCTCTGAGAACAATAGTCTCCTGCACCTTCAGCAGCCCTGTGACTGCATTTCTAACAGTACTTTTCAAGCTCCCTCTAGTCTTCTCCAAAGCGCCCAGTTTTTGAAATTGAAGTAATTCCTCAGTTAGGGATCATTCACTAGTAAAATTTTATCAATACCTTCTCATACCAAATCTTCAAAAACAATTGTAGGTAATAGCTTTGCTTCAGCTACAGCTCTTGGAAGTCCCGTGCCCATGAAATATGGACTCCCCTGACCACTGCCTGGCTAAAGAATCGTGGTTTTTAGGAGTCATGTCAATACGTGCTCCATGTCGATTTAAAAATACGAAAGAAATATAGCTGCTTTATCTATGTTCCTAACAAGTTTTAGAGGACCATGTACATTCCCACACTCCTAATCACTTCTGCGAAAGCAGTTTTTTGTCCTGTGTCTGATGAACTTTAGGAAGAAAATAAGTAACAGCAGCAGAAAACATGCTTGTCAGCAAGTACTGCTTGTATGAAAATGACTTGCAATCATGCTAAATAATTTCCATTCTCAGATTTCTCCTACTGTCCTTTCCAGTGGGCATTATATGATGAAGGCACATCACATACTGGATATTATAGCCAGAGCACCATGGAGAGTTATGAACCCTGTTTCTATGGCCCTGGGTGAAGCTGCACTCAGAGTGCTGGGCAAGGAGTCCTGTTCAAGGGGGACAAGAGGCACCTCTGAGGGTCTAGCTGAGACTTTAGGTTCTAAGGCACATGGAAACGCTGAAGGAGCTGAGGTGGCTTGGTCTGCAAGGAGGAGTCTGCAGCACAGTCTAAGAGCTGCCTGCAGTTGTGCAAAGGGTGACTGCCGAGGCGGTGGGGTGGCAGCAGCCGGTGAGATCAGGCCTCAGCGTTGCAGCTTGCAAGCTCAGGACAGGCATCCTACTCCCCAGGAGGTGCTGCAGCACTCCACAGAGGGGTCTCCAACCTCACAGGCTTTAAAGGCTTGGCTAGGCAAAGCCCCACCAACCTCTCAGAGATATGGAGAAAGTCCTGCCTCAGATGGAAGATCAGAGGAAAGATCTCCAGGGTGCCATCCCAGGTAACACTTCTGTTATCCTCCATGTGATCGTATGAGCCATGCCACCAGGCTTCAGACTTTAAATGTACAATGTATTTCACTTTCTTATTTAAAAGTTAAATTCACATGTTTTCTGCTTAAATTCACAGATGCTTTCTGCAGTACTCAGGGCAGGAGGTGTACAGCAAACTGATCCTTCTGCCCCTTCTCAGGACTGTATGTGCTCCAACAGATGTCCCTGATGTCCTTTTAAGGCTCACCCTCTCTCTCTGATCTGTCAGGTCATAGTTGTGGAGCTGGATTTTAACACCCTGAATGCATCTGAAGACAAATCACAATACAGCGTAGGTGTAATTTTTCTTCGGAGCAGTGAGGTATCTGCAGCTAGATGTCTCGGGCAGCAGAATTCAGTCTGAGAGTTCATTGGGCTGTGGCACAAGTTTCTCAAGCAAGAATGAATCTTTTGTGTGTGCTAGGGAAGAAGAGAGTAAGGAAAGAGGACATCATGAAATGGTGGAGAAGCATGTCCCTCTTTAACGTCTCACAAACCAGTTTGCACAAGTTTTCTGAGATGCAGAAATTAATCTACAGGGAAAATGGTGAAGCAAGATCACACCAAGACACAGACAGAAATACCATAAATACGAGCACAGAGAGACTATCTATATGTTTATTTATATCTGTCTATTTATCTGTCAATCCTCTCACCATGATGCTTTCATTGCAACATCAGATTTACAGTCCATCTAATGCCTGCACCTTGACTGCTAAAAATCACTCTCACTTCAATCAATCAGCTTTTGCAACTACCATCAGCATGAACCCCTTAATGAAAACAAGCCATGGTGGTTATCCACACGTGAATCTCTATGTTTGCCTGCTTGTTCATTTGCTTTCATAATTTTTATGGGTTTTCTTTCCATGGGAGTGTCCTCTGTGAAGACGTGTTAGCTAAGTTTACAGTGTAGAGAGAGGGAAAATGAGAGTAATCATCAGTGGGCAGTATTTCAGTTTTCTACAGTAAAAGGTGATTAATTCAATTACATTAGATATATGGCACACAAGCATAGCAGTCAGGGTCAGTGACAGGAACAAATTGATGGGAGATGGTCTTTCATCAGCACAGCAGTGATGAGACAGAGAAGAACCTAGTGGCAAAGATATAGGAAGTAAAAAGCACCCCTTCAGAGAAGTGTTTGGGTCCAACCTGCCTTTAAGATTGTCACTGTGCAACCTCCTGAAGTCGTTTATTATCAGTTAAGAATCCCTAATCTTCCTTAGATTCTAGTTTTGGTGATGCTTTGCAGTTACTTGCCAAACTTATGTGGTTGTTTGCTGCCCTTCTGGTTTGCTAGTGTTTCCAGTTTATGTCTTCTTTATCATAATTTCTTTTTTAAAACTAATTTTTAATAAACACAAAGGTTTCAAATTAAATCCAGGTGACCTATTGCCTTTCATCCTTTCCGGTAGCAGTACATTCAAATCCAATACTTTTTCTCTAGGACTTAACCTAAAAGCAGCAGGCACCTCACAATGGAAGGAAACAATAACCCACCATGATTAATATCTATGCATTTTTCATGCATAACACATGTGAGATTTTTCAACTCCATCTGCATTTAAACATGTAACTGTCATCACAAATATCAGCCAATTCTAAAGGAAATTCCGGAAGAAATAAAAAACAAAATCCTTTTTTCCATACTTTATCTCTGTAAAAAGAGATTCTCTTGTCTTTTTCCTCCTCATTATTAGCTCTGAAACAAAGAAAATTCTAGACTGCAGCTTAGACCTCATACTTTTCTCAGAAAAGTCATCCTATTACCTCTCACAGATTGATACATGCGCATTCACAGCATTAGGCTTTTGCTACAAAATTTACTGCAATTTGTTCCTAAGTAAAAGCACCCCAGATGTGACACAAGGACACCTTATCTTTAACCTTGTTTTTAACCTAAGTTATTCTCTACCCACCAGATAATTTTCTCTCTGGCTTGTGGTTACACTTCTTGTGTACCCCTACCTTCACGGTGGGAGTCTGCACAGTTGTTACAGGGGTGTGATTGCAATGAGAGACCTGAATTTTCTGCATAGTGCGTGCTCTGAAGATGGAATTTCAATATGTGCAAAAAAACCACCGTCTCAGTGGAAGGGTATGGAAAAAACTCTCTTACCTTTTTAAGTGGATGGCTATTTTAGATCTGGCTGCTGTCACTAAAAGGGTCCAGCAAATGTGTCTCTAAAAATACGGAGATTATTTTTCACCTATAAATAGATCCTTTAGAAATGAATACAAACCTCAGAGAGATTTTAACAGTGGCAGGCACATGTAATGGCTTGCCTGTGGTAGCTGTAAGCCACCTTGCACTTAGAGCGAGCGGTAAGAATGTGCAGCTGGGTGATGGATAACCACTGATGAGCCGCGTGCTCGGCTTGCTCAGTGTCATTTGTCTGTGTATCTGGCCTGAGTCTTTTGAGTGAAACAGAGCTACCAGCTTCCAGGCAAAGACAGCATGTAGCCCAAGCAGGGAAATGGTGAGGTTAGCTCCACCAAGCCAAGAAGGTTCAGGCCCGTGGTACAGCCAGCCTTGCAAAACCTCCATGGAAGTCTGGAAGAAGCACAAGGCCAGTGCTTGTCCCCTGGTCTGTGACGTCTCCTTTACAGAAGAGGTCAAATAAATCAACCAGTCACAACCTAAACTGTATTGTCATCTCTTGCTGTGGTTCAGAAATGTGCACAAATTTTCATAAACATCCTCTCTCCAAGGTAGTGAGCAGTGTTTTCTCCCGAGCAAGACACAGACCCCAAATGGCAGATTAGTATTTGAGAATTTCCTTCTTATTTCTCTAACAACAACAAAACTGCCAAGGAACTAAAAATGCTCCTCATTACAGGGAGTGAAATAAACAAAAAATAAAAAAATGCCCATGTTTGCTATTTTTACGCAAAAATGCAGATGTGCCAGGAACTCCTAAAAGTGCATGAGGGTTTTTGCTAAAACTTGTTGATTTATGTAGAGAGAAATGAAACAGCAGAGCCTTACAAATGCCTCAGATCGATAACCAAGCTTGGCTTGCTGAGGCCCACAAAGGAAGGTGGGGTTAGAAAACAGGAGCCGCTGAGTCCTCTGTCTGTTGCAAAAGTGCCAGCTCATGTCTTTCTATTAACATCAGTAGTATTTTTAGAAATGTTTCACGTTACTCTTTTCACTTACCCTTTCAAACATATTTGTTTTCTCTTGACCTAATGGCTGAACTGTAGTTACTGTTTTCACCCTTTACAGAAAAAGTTACTGGCTTGTGGAGATGCTGCAGCTTTCCTTCTGATGTCTCCTGACAGTAGACTCAGGGCAGCCTACCATTAAAACAGTGTCTGCTGTCCTTTCTTCTTATTATCACTGTTTCTTAATCCTTAACTTTTACTAGGCCAATTAATTTCCAATGTCTTGTCTGGTGCAGTGTGCTAAGAGAGGATGGTTTGTGCTTATAAATATTTTAATTAAAGGTTAACTCAAATATCAGGCTTTAACAGCCTCTAGAACTGAATTTACAAATGTCTGACCTGACTAATCATGCTGTGGGCTAATTAGCAACATGACAGGCACAGTGCTAGTCGGGGGAGTGATGGAAGAGGCAGGAGCTGTGCCCCGTGTAGGGAACCCAGTTTCTCAGTGATGCTGGGAGAAGCACAGCTTTGCTTCGGGTAGGAGTTAGTGTTGTGAAAGATCAGGTGCCATGAACCTCACAGTTTAGCCTAGTGTCTGTGAAAGCTCCCCTCCTGGACCAGCTGGGATTTTTTTTTTTCAGCAAAGCCTCCCCTTCTTTATGAACATCTTCTGAACTGGTAAAAATCTGAACTTTTTATAGGGAAGGGGCAGTTTCCCGACTGAAGACACTATTGCTATATCCACTTGGAAATGAGATGGTGGTTTTGTATTAGATCTTTGAAAGCACAAAAAACCAGAAGCAGTCCAGAAAATTTAAATTTGCTTGGGATTGAAAATTGAATTACTCGGAAAGAGGATAGGAAATATCTACTTGTGATGCTGTGCAAATTCCTGGTGTGCCCACATGCTGAATGTTCTGTGGAATTCTGTGTCCGTGTCTCAGCGGGGACATGGCAGAAGTTAGAAAAGCCCTACCACAGGCAGGAGATGACCAGAGGCAGCACAGGCTCTGCCCAAGGAATGAGAGGGTTTTACCTTGGAGAGGAGCTGACGGGGTGTTGTTGAGAGGGCTCTGTAGACACTGAAAGACGCAGGTATGTGGGCAGAGGAAAACCAGCTCGATGTCTTTTTCATCACATGCTGTGCCACAGGAATGCGGCTCTTCATGTGACCTGCAGCTGAGCATGGGAAGTCCTGAGCGCAGGAGTAGTAGCAGATAGGTGCTAAATTCCCACAGTAATGTAAAAGGCACTGAGCTTCTCAAAGCAAAAGCCACTGGAAGCTGCTAATGACAAACCCAGCTGCCCTGGCTGACAGCATACTGTGCTGCCAGTTGCTCCCGGGACAGTGTTCAGGGGCAGCTTCTCAACACACTCCTCTGCCCTGCCCAGAGCACTGGATTTTGGCAGCTGCCAATGATGGGCCACAAGATGAGATGAAGATTTGGTCTAACCCGGTACAGCACTTCCAATGCAATAACTTCTTGAAATTCTTTACCTGCTTTGTTTTGGCGTTTCTCAGCAGAAAGCGTGTTTTCCAGAGAGAAAGTTTTTATTTCAAAGAACAAGGCTGTTTCAAAGGACAAAAACAAATAATAGCTGAAATCTCAGTGAAACGTTTAGAATTTATTCTTTGCACATTTTTTTCCCCGGCATCTGAGAGATGCTTTGTAACCCAGTTGAGTGGGGCAGTCACTGGGAGAGCCCTCATTGCCTGCTTTGTCAGGCAAGTGGGAGGTTTCTCAATCCCTAAACACTTATGTTGTAAAAGCCTATTAAAAGCTGTTCTAACACTTCTTAGTAAGAGAGGCTTCTCCACAAAGGACCACAGTTTTTTCAATGGGAAATGGAAACCAACCATTCTCCCTCTAAAGAGCTTTTTCAATGCACATACTTTTTTTCTGCATGCACAGCACTAGACTGTTACCAGCTGAACTGCCCCTTAGATATGGAAGTGTAAAACATAATCAGCATTATATCAACAGCTGTGTAAAACATAGAATACAAGGTCTGCATTTTTCTCAAAAAATTGAACTTATAGGATAGCCAGTCAAGAATTTTGTTGCACTCATTGCAAAAGGGAAAAGAAATCTGTCAAAATGGAAAATCGTGTATTCCCCATGGAATCAAAGCTTTTTCTGGAACTCAGCATACACAGAGAAGGTAAGGCTCTAACTCTAGTTACACCGGGGTGAAGATGGTTTACTATAAAGAATATTAATAAAGCCATCAAAGATGCAGTGTCACAGAGCCACATCAAGCTGTCTTTGTGGCAATGGACGCAGCTCAGGATCTGACATGAAGCGGAGTCGTGGAAGCCTGTTGGAATCAGCGGTGGATACTCATAAACTGTAACTTCCTATATTCCTAAAAGGTCTCTCAAATTGATAAGAGAAGAGTCAAGAGACGGGATCAAATGCTCATATCCTCATCAGCGTGTTTTCTACAGTCCTCGTTCAAGGAGGCTGCTATTTTCCTTTCGGAAAATTCCTAAGGGAGGGTGAGAATGGTAAACAGCACCTGCTTCATCACAGGGACAGGCAAGGCAATCCCTGTGGAGTACAGCCTGCGATTAAAAGCCTCTGTGACTGTTGAAGGGGAATTGAAATGGCTCTATAAGCTCCCTCCTGCCATCTGACTACGCAGAGTACCCTGCTTTCACAGATTACAAGAAACAGGGCCACACATCTTTTTAATGGCTGAAGGACACTGCAAGGCTTTTACCTGCAGGCCTGCAAACAGTCGAGGCTCTTGTTCCTTACTCATCTGAGACAGGCTCTGGTGGGAGTGCATCCACGTGCTGACAATAGCAAAGGTCACCTGAGCAGGCATGGAGCTGACCTAGGAGTCCAAACCCCCTGGGATTTGCTGCAGTGAGGCGGTCTGCGGACAAGTGTTCTGCAAACGCCATCCAGGTTTGAATGCGTAGATCAATGATGAAAATCTCGTTGGTGCATGACAAAATTCACTGGTACTGCGAGGGCAGGTGGCCAGCTGTCCACAGAAGCACGAGGCTATAGCCTTGTCACTGAGATTTATGGTCTTAACATGATGGACTTCTGAACCAAAAATAGATAGCTGCCAATTGCAAAGGGAAGTGAAATGCCATCCTTCCTAATAGAAGCGGAATTTTCTTCCGGTAACATTTTTGCAAGAATTAATGATAGTTTTGTAGACAGGTCTCTGGTGCAGTTACCTGCTCTTTTGGGAGCTGTGCAGAACATTTTGTTACTCGTCTTAATGACTGAGTACTGATGGTGTTTTATGTTTACATGCACATAGTCTTTCCTCCAAAGAGCTGATGGGTTCATATGTGAAGAGTGCAAACATTTAGTTTTTCTAGTGAAGAAGGACACTCAGCTATAACTTTTCCCAGCTATGTTGCGTGACCAGGTCTGTAGTCCTGGTAGCTGCTACAGTCTTCTGGCTACCTACAAAATCCATTTTTCTTTAATTGTAAATCACCGTTTCCCCTTTTGTTGCCTTGCTGAACCTTATCTTTTTCTGCTAACATAGCACTTGCTTTGAAACTCTTTTTCTCCCCTAAGCTTTTATACTTTACAGCACTGGATAATTTCTAGTTTCTTATCCCTGGCATTGACTAACTTTACTTCTCATCTATTTCCATGACTTTTTTTGCATTAGATTTTTGGAAACGCTGTGCTAGATTTTCACCTTCGCCAAAATCCCCTGTTGGGAAGAGTCTGTCTGGAGACACTCCAGCTCCTTGAAGGAAGGTGGCTTTTTCCAACAGGTATCTACCAGCTCCTGGTGGCCACAAAACAGGGACAAGCTGTGCTTAAGGATTTGTATGCTGGACTCTTTATCACACTGCACATTGCTCATTGCTAAGAGGTGTGCGGAAAGGAGGAAAACTGGGAAGACAGACAGCGGTAATGAGCAGGAGGAGGCCTGATGAAGGACAGCTGACAGGTGATAATGACTGGTATCATCAGAGCATGGATGAGGGAAGAGGAAGGAAATGAGGGAGCAGCTGGAGATGGTCTGATACTTTTGCAGCAGCTGGGTGTCTGGAGTGAGGCTAGTGTTTGTTGCCTGTGAGCAAAGAGCACCCAAGGGACCACAGCAGCCATCGCTGGTCTTGAGGGCAGGCGACCTCAGGGGAGGACGAAAAGGGCTGAGCTCTGCAATGCCCTTGGCCCAAGGTCCCAGCAGAGAGGGTTCTTTTTCCCAGACTTCTCGCTGTCTTTGGAGCTTTCCAGGCTTGCTGGTTTGACCTTTCTCCTGGTGGTATTTCTGTTTACCCTCTGTGCTTGTTTCTGGCAGGTTGAGCCTTGTGCCTCTTCTTGTGGCGTATAGAGGCTAGCAGCTTGCTCCAGGGATCCAGCTCTCTTCAGGCTGATTCCTGGCACTGTCG
>VZTA01025041.1:14394-31646 GCA_013398855.1 Mohoua ochrocephala | reverse complement strand
TTAAATTACTTATTCCTTGAAAATGCATCAGAACATTTGAGTGCTAAGTCAGGGGAAAATGAGACAGCCCACGATGGGCCCAGCTGCTAAAGCTGAGGCCAGAGGTTTGGGTTTTTTAAAGAAAGGCAATGTTCTCATGTAGACAGAGGGCATCCCACTGAGCCCCAGTCATCTGCTTTGGTTGTTGCCATCCCAGCCTTTGAGATACTGACCTAATTGCTTTGTTCTTTCTTATCCACTTGCCAGACTGGCCACATGCAAGTGTGGGGGGAAACCCTGATGGCACGGCTTCAGGGATCCAGACCGGTCGACATGGTGGGTCCTTGAAGCGACAAAACTGCTGTTGGGTGCAGGAGTCTCTCCCCTGGTAAAGGCATCCTTAGGATGGCTGGAGAAAGAAAGGGTGAGTCCCACCATGCCATTCGTTAATGTGAGTTAATTGCATTGCTGCTCTGCTCAGCGCTGCTGCCAATGCTCTGTTAGGATTTGTTGTGACTGTATTATGCCAGATCTTAGCCCACGTGATAAAGGCAACCAAGAGTAAAATCAGACATTGCCTTTAATTCAGCAGTTTCAGCTGTCAAAAGAAATGTACGGTTCCTCATGGGTAGGTGCTGATTATAGGACTTGCAAAGGAATAGATAACACAGTATTTCTAAGGAATTTCCTGTTTGCCAGAGAGGCAATTTCTCATGGAATTCCACTTCTGAAGTCACTGGGACCAAAGGAGCTGGGGTTAAACATGCAATTTCTCGCTGATGGTACTGGTAGTATGTGAGATCTGTCATTTTCCTTGTGCTGAGAATAAAATACAAGTGGCTTTGACAGTCTTGATTAAAGTCCCATCCTGAAGCAAGTTCAGACCCTTGATTTTGTGTTTTCTCCCTGTCCAATCTCTCTGAAAAGCCTCCTGTTCTTTTATCATTTCTCAGTTATCCAGGATATTTTGGCTGTGTTGGCCAAATGAGAAATGTCTTTGCGTGAATCTTCTGCATACTGAAAAGATGCAGAACTGAAGTAGCTGTAGTAACTGTAGGGAAACTTCATCTCCACTTGTTGGAAATAGATCCATGACCTGGAATAAATGCTGCACAGGATAAAATTTCTGTGATCAGCTGTCCACAGCAAAACAGACAGCAACAAATCTAATGCGGCAGCGTTCCTTGCAATGAGATTTTGTTGGGACCAGATGTCCATGACAGTGAATTTACAATGAAGAATATGCAGAAGAGGACAAAAATCAAAATGGAATCCTGTTATTCTTGATATTTAAAGTATATTTGCAAGGAAAAAAATTCTTTGTGGGAATTAAAACAGGAAACACTGACATGCATCATTAAATTTTACAGATCAACACTAACAATTAGAGGAATGCTAAAAGGGATCATGCGAGTGATTGATGCAGGCCTGGCGCACCTCAATTCTATTAAGACGGCAAGATGGCCGGTAGACCTGGAATGCTCTGCCATCATTACTTTAATCAACTTGCCAAATCCAGCCCTTCTCTTGCCCTGGCATCTGTGCCTAGCCCAGAAGCCAAAGAGTGGATGCTGCTGCCATGTGAAGAGCAACGCTGGAGGGTACCGTGAGGATTTGGTTTGTGACCATTCCTCCTGCACAGCAAGATGTCCTGCTTCCCTCTGAAGAGGTGGCTGGAAAGTGGAGGGGAGGCAGTGAAAACCCTGTTCCGTTCTGATAGCAAGATGTATTGATTTTTGAGAACATTGCATTTTACAGTGATCTGCCTTTTCCAGTTAATGCAACTTGAATCCGAACCTGGAAAATTTACAATGCTTTTTTAGATCAATACAAGCCTGCCCAGAAGTACATCATTTATGCAGTGACCAAAAAAATGGAGAAAATACAAGGTTAGGTATTTCAGCTGCAGAGCAAGGAATAATAAATACGCTTTGGAGATGAAGCCTAATTTTGCTATGGAGTGATCCAGCTGTTTGAGACATCAAGAAGAGATGAGAAAATATGCTATAGCCTACAAGTAATCCTGTGTAACTGCAGACAAAAATTTTGAATGAGAACAACACTGAAAAACCACTCTTAAAAAAAAAAATCTACATGGTTTCTAAGGGAAGATAAGCATTGGCCCTAATAGCACAGCTGCGTTCTGAGAAAGAAATTTCCACATAAACGTAAAATTTTCCACGTAAAACACCTTTTAGAAATCTTGTCTGCTACTTATACCTTAACTGTTCTTTGCCAGTGGGCCAGTCTAGGTGACTTGCCTAGTCTGTATCATACCTCCCTTCATCCTCAAGGCTGTAGCTCAGGATCTGAGAGGTAAGGATACCTGTCCCTTCAAGGCAAGCTATATCATAATTGTCTATTATGTTTTGTGATGTTTTCTTTTTTTAGGGAGTGGGGTTTAGATGACAGCGTTGCCTGAGATGTCCTGCTGAGGCAAATGGTGTGCAATGCTAGTCACCACAATAAAAGAAAGATATCAAGCCGCTAGAGAGCATCCAAAGGAATGTCATGAGGATGGTGAAGGGCCTTGAGATTAAGTTGTATGAGGAGTGGCTGAGGTCACTTGGTCTGTTCAGCCTGGAGGAGACTGAGGGGAGACCTCATTGCAGACTGCAGCTTCCTTTTAAGAGGAAGGGAAGGGGAAGACACTTCTCTCTGGTAACCACTGACAAGACCTGAGGGAACGGCCTGAAGTTGTGTCAGGGGAGATTTAGGTTGGATACAAGAAAATGATTTTTCACCCAGATGTGGCTGAGCACTGGAATAGGCTCCCAGGGCAGTGGTCACANTCAGCATATTCTGTGATTCTGTGAAGAGCTGTGTAGATGCAGCCTTTCAGTACTTAGAATGGCTTTATAAAAAAGATGGAGAGAGATTTTTTTAACATGGGCAGATAGTGATAAGATAAAGAAGAATTATTTTAAACTAAAAGAATGAAGATTTGGATTAGATGTTAGGGGGAATTTCTTTACTATGAGTGAAGCATGATAATAGGTTGCCCAGAGACATTGCGAATGCTGCATCCCTGGCAGTGTTCAAGGCCAGGCTGGATGGAGCTCTGAGCAACTGGATCTATGAGCAACTGGAAGATGACCTTGCCCATTTCAGGGCTGTTGGAACTCGATGATCTTTAAAGTCCATTCTAACCCAAACCATTCTAAAAATCCCAGGGGCTCCATACTTTTTTTTAGTTCAATTCTTTTGTTTCAGCAGGGTTTCCTCTGTCTCCCACTCTCACTTAACCTTGATCAGCTCGGTTGCTCTGGGCCTCTAATAAACTCTGGTAAGCATGGACTGTATATTTTCCTAGGATGCCATCTTAACTCTGAGATGCATGGATGACACATAAATGGCGCCGCCACCTTCTTCCCTGTGGTACTTGATTTTTTCTCCAGAAATATGTTCCAAACATACTGTCAAGCCCTCAAAGCCCTCTAACTTCAGGTTCAATAAAGGTGCCAAGGTCATTAGAACTTGTATGAGTTGCCAGTAATTGGCATGTAGCTAGTAGGACAACCTAAGTACCAGTTAAGCAGCCGAGTATATAGAAGAAGGATTGTGCCATTGACTTCTGGCCCATTTTTCATGTTTCAGCCCTTTGCTACTCTTGAAAGTTGGGCCCATTTAGGGGAAGCCACCACAAGGTTCCCATTGTGCGGCACCCAGAGGAATGAAGGTATCCATCTGTGGTCTGTGATGGGGGCAACTGCACCTGGCCTTCCCACTGCATACTTTCAGAGCTTTATCAGTGGGGTAGTGGGCAGGAAGCAGAAGATTTGCATAACCTTCCACAAATCACTTAATTCAGTTTAAGGTTCCACCTAAAAACCTGAAAAACTGTGCAGTCTCCTAAATGGTGCTCTCAGGTAGACCTTCCTTAGCTCCAAGTCTGGGTGCAAAGAGGCCCTTTCAGGAATATCTGAAGGAATATCAGCAGCAACAGCATACAAGTAGTCTTGTGTTCATCCCATCCTCCTCCTGATATAAATCCTTCCCCTTGTCAGAGGCACTGGTACAAAGCTCACCCTGCTCCTCACTGAAAACAAGATGTATGAATTTTTTAGGCTGCAGCGTTCTTTAGGCTGCTGGTAAACAATGCAGATGTAAGACCCCGAGTGGCTAGTGTTTAATGAATTGTTGAAATTAAAGCAAAATGGCTTTTTGCCTCTGTTTTGTAACACGTCATGTTCCAGCACTGCAGTTTGGACCTTGCTGCCAAACACTGCTGAGTTCTGGAACTCGCCCAGTCCCCATCTGGCTTCTGAAGCGCTTCATGCAAGCACCTAGGGCCCGCTGAGGAGAACTGTGAGATACTGTGAGCAGTAATGACCTGACGAAAATGACAGAAATAGAAGAGCTTATAGAAGAGTCAACAAAAGAATGTGTTAGGGAAGCATTAAGAGAGTCATTCCCAACAGGCGGGGTTTTTTTTTATTTTGGTGAGTGAAATATGCTTGGCAATCCAAAGGCAAGTTAGGGTCCTCCAGAATAAACTTCTAATCTCAGGCATTTTATAGTTTTCCATCACTACTTTTCCAATACAGCTGCAATGGATCGCAAAGCATTTCACAGATGCCAAGCCCCTGTGATTCAACCCTTTTGCCTGACATTCTGCAAACAAATGCGTTCATTTTCAATAAAGGTCATAAGTTAAAGGGAAGCAGGAGAGCTATAAAATGAAAATGTATGCTATCTGAAACACTGTGACAGAAGCAATATAGAGCAGATATTGGTAATGCAATGTAAACATTGGATGCAAATCCAGTAACAAAGCTAGAAAAACAGTATTTCAGCCAGCAAAACCCCGAAAGAAGAACTGGAACTGTGAAAAAGGGTTTTAAGCTTGTCAGCCTCTGTTTTGCCCCAATGGTTTGAAATTGCAGCAGCAGGGGTTCTTGTTTACAAAGGACATCTTTCATCTCCATGCTGCCAGAGACAGTGAAAGGCACCACACACTCATTTTTTGTCATGGACACTTTGAACAGTGAGGCAAATCAGAAGGGAAGGTGTAGCAAGGGCCTTTGTGAAAGTAAGGGTGAAATGCTGTGGGATAATAAGCAGTGAGCTGAAAATGAGCCTGTAGGCCACTCTTTACAGAGCCAGACCTGCTGCATTTGTTGCTGCTTTGTGGTGGAGTGGCATTTCCCCAGGGAATGTCACATGTATGTGTATGTGTGTGTGTGCCCTTGCTTTTCTTATTCAGCTTTCTCAGGAGTAGCTCACAGATGACAGCTGAAAGGCCCGGTGAAGATCCTGATTAGTGTCCCAATTCTAATTGGGAATGCTCACTTGCCAAGTCTAGAGTTTATTTAAAATTTGATTTAGAGGTTACTTGCTGTTTATTAGAAGTTATTTGCTGTTTATTAAAGGTTAGACGCTATGAAGTGTGCATTCAGACTCAGCTGAAAAAGTTTAGTGTAGAATTATTAATTGTCCTTGGTTTGTAAAAGAATGTTGGCAAATCTTCAATTTTACTTCTCCAAATGAATGGTAATTGTGTTTGCTGTGTTTCAATTGGGATTAGTAATACTTTGTGTTTTCATCCCAAATCAGTCTGAATTAGCTTCATTCTCTCAGCGATTAAATGATTGCCCCATTTCAGTAGTGTCACCTATTGCTTACATATTGGATGAAAAGAGAGACTCCCCCTCTTCTTATTTTTGCACATATCTGCCTCTGAGTCTGAGCTGGTGAGCGGAAAAGGTCCAAATGCCAGCAAGATTCAAACTGGTGTTTGAGTTCACATGTACATATGCTGAACCTTCCTTTATCTATATCTGCTTTCAGAATTAGCATTTCTGTGTGTATGCAAAGGCCAACAAGGAAGTGTCTGACAAGGAATGTATGAATTTGAATGAATGAATGAATGAATACCCACTTGAGTGCAAAAAACACGCGTCTCTATGTTTCACACACGGTTTTAGAGGCAGGAGTTTAAAACCTAGTCGTGAAAATAGAACCTTAAGGTAGGCAGAAGTAGCAAGAGGATGGAGACAACCTAATGTGATGACTAAAAAAGAACTGCAGAGCTGTCATGAAACAATATCTGTGGTACTTGCAGGGTCAGAGTGAGTGATAGCAAAATTACCATGGCTGGTTCAGTGTGTAATGAATTTCAGGTTTTTAATGCTGCGTCAGTGATGGAGTATATTATTACATGGCCAAAGGGGGTTGATATGAACAGTGATTAAGTCTTATGACCCTTCAAGCAAATTTGGTATTAGAGTTGCAACGTGCCAAATCTGTCACTGAGTGTTACGCTAATCTCCCATTGACTTTTGTGGCAGTTTCTCTTTCAAAGTGATGGCAAAAGGCCAACGGCTCTGAGGAAGGTGGCAATGTCCCAGAAAATAACGTAAATGGAAAAATAAGAAAATTTTGTTATCAGGGAACTTTAGGCATGTTGGGATTCAAACTGCTCTGCTATCTGTTAATGTGTCTTTGTGAGGCATACGCTTGGAAATACTCCGGTTGTGAGATTCTCCAACAATGGAAAGTGAGCAAATCAAAGATTCTGGGAGATGACACTAAATGTATTGATGGAAAAAGAAACTAGGACACCAAAAGTTAAGTACAATGCTTCCAAAATGAGAGGGAGGAGCATCTGAGAAAACTTTAGAGGGTAGGGCAGGAAATAGGAGTCATTCTCCTGTTGCTGCATCCAAGCGCTGAGTGAAAACTGCCCGGGCAGTGTCTGCTCTGAAGTTTTACAGTACAAAACACCCTACCTTGGAAAATGCTGCAGCAACCGGCTTCAGATCCTCCCTTTTCATTATTTTGTTTTTGAAGCTTGTCCCGAGATACTAGTTATCTGTTGGTTTTGTTTCATGGAAGGAGGGCCTCGATTGCCCTGATTAGCTGATTCAGTAGAACTCAGGTGCTCCTCTCACACAGCAGGCTCGGGTGGAGGGCATTGTTTTATTATAGATCCATGGTGACTTGCAGTTTCCCATTTTCTTGCATTGCTTCTGAGGGCTGTGTAGTTGATTATTTAAGTGCCCTCTTATTAGCAAACATTCTCTTGTGTTAAGCAAACAGACATCAGCTTTATTAAATATAAATTGCTCTATAAATTTTGGTAATTAGAAAACCATTAGAAAGCATAGACAGCAAAAAGTACATCAAAAAGCTCATTTAGCAAAATGGGAATATTATAATAATCATTACAAAATGAGAAGAAGAGGTTTGATCAATTTTTAAAGTCCCTGATTGACTGAAAACTAATGTTTTTGTGCTCACATTCTGCCTAGAGTAAACATGCAAAGAAATAGATAGTGGTTGGAAATTATAGTGAAGACACTTGAAAGTGTCTGGTTAGGAAACAGAACAGAGGGAAGAGAGGAAAGCGACGCTGAGAGGATATGAAAGATGGATTGAACGAATTAAAAAATTTAACACAGCCAGCCAGAAGAAAACAGCAGAGAAGAGGAAGATGCCACTTATAAAACCTGAGGCTTTCCTGCAGGCAGAGACCATCTAGGAGGCTGCTGGAGCAGAGGGGGCGGTCCTGCAACACATCACAGAGCTCACCTACTTATTTATATGCAAGCGATGAATTCTGCTCCTCTCTGTTGTTAGGTGATGAGCAAGGGGATCAGCTCTCACCTGAAATCCACACAGCCCTGTGCAGATATTGTGTCTCCTGTAGTCTTTTGGATCTTGATATTTTTCCCACCCAGGATTTTTAAATGAGATTTTTTTTGGACATGGAGGAATATCTTAAGGAGTGAATAGTGTCAGGGGCAGGACACCTTTGACTGCTTATAACAGAAAAACTGGAAGCAGTATCTTTGTGACCTTACATTTTGTGGGACCTTTGTGTAGCCAAAAGGGTTCTGTGGAGTATGAATTAGCAGTGAAAAATATAGATGGGGCCATTCCTGAAAAGTAATAAAAACAGGGGGCCTGAATTATTCAGCTGTGTTTTGCTTTTGAAGCTCATAGCAAAGCATCATGTTTGCTCACAAAAACCCTAAAGCTATGAAAATGCAAATGGGGAGCTGGGATGCCATGTGCTCTTGCAGACAATTCACTTTCACTGCTGATATGCAACTGGAAGCAAATCTGGGCTACCAAGTTTGGTTATCTGCAGGACGGAGAGATCCTAACACGTTTGTGGATCCTTCCAGCTCATTCACGTTTTAGAGTTTAGAGGATGCTTCTCTGTTCTTGGAAAAGAACAGCCTTTATAAAAGCTCGATGGGGTGACAGAGACATGTGGGCAGGCAGAGGGCAAACTGACTGTTCAGGGTAGGAAAAGCCCTTTCCTCTGGAAGCCAGCTGCCCAAGAAGCCATGGGCCTAGCTCCTCCTGGGAGAGCAGTTTGAGTCCAATTCTGAAGTCTGAAAACAGGAGCTGTAGCAATAAGAGGAAAATAGGCACAATCTCTTACATTTTTAGTCACCATTTTATTTTAAGCAGCTACTTGCAAATATAATTTTAAGAGGGGTTAGTCAATATATTTGTTTCCTTCTAATACAAATCCAAATAAGCAACTCATGCATTAAATATATTAAGACTTTTAAATTTTCCATTAATCCTGTGAAAATTCTATTTTCCCTATAGACAAGCTGTTTATTATAATAAGTAATAACTAATGTGCTGAAACCTGAATTTGGATTTCTATTACTCCCTTTCTCTCATGAATGCCCAGATCACACACTTTTAATACACCTCTCAAATACTGTTATTCCTATGAAACTTCTACGTGTAGAAGAATGCATTTAGAAAAATGTGTTGTGTGTGTGTACACACATGTAGAGATAGCACATGCATGCAGAGATACATATCAGTTTCTCTATGTAGCACATATATAAAAATACATATAAAGAACAACAGTGCAAGTGTACAGTGTTCATTTTTACCACAGCTAAAACAAAGCCACCGTGATGGGACAGAAGGAGAGCCATGAACAAAATGCTGTACAGGGAGCAGCAATTTCATCCACATGCATCAGGCAAATTCTCACTCCTTTGTGAAACCCAGTGCTATCTTGGGCATGCAGGTTAGGAGGAGGCAGGTGGTGAGTTAAACTGTGCACAGCTAATCTACATGAACACTCTCAGGTTACCCTTGCTTTATTCTCCTCCTCATGCATCTATTTGTTTGGGGCAATTGTTTAATTCTATCATTGGTGGAAATATGTTGGCCTTGAATACTGCACAGCTCATGCTTTTGTAGGAAGAGCCAGGATTGGGCCAGAGAAGGACAATTTCACCTGTGTGAAGCAGTCACTGTTGTTTTCTTTCAGATTTCTGCAACACTCCCCACCAAATAGTTTACCCCGGAAGTGAGCTAGTGGGTAATGAAATAACACGAATAAATAATGATAGTAATCACAAAGTATACCTGAGTGCAAATGAAGCAAAACTGAATAATTCAACAAAAACATATTTTTTTTCCTAAGGATGCTTCTAGCCAGGTGGAAAGTAAACAAAGGCTTGTGACCTCTGTGTAAGTGTCTCTGCTCCATATAGCACAATGTGCCTTTTTATTACATCAGTAAGCCATATTTTCTTTATCCTGGCAGACTTGAAGACTGGGAAATTAAGAGGTTTATGATTTTCATGTGGCTAGGAACATAAGCTGAGTATCACCAGAAATTTTTATTCCCAGTTCTTTTGCAATCGATGTGTTCTCTGAACTTTCCCAGGACATGGGATGGGCAGCATCCCCAAAAATATACACATTAGACTAGGAACTGACCTCCTGTCCTCAAAAAAACCCAGGAAACACTGCCTGGAAGTGTTAGACTTCCAAATTCCCACTGACCCTTAGGTGCACAAACCAGGGAGTCCGCAACACACAATATATCAGGCGTCACAACACAGCCATGCCTGGCACTCTTTTTCACACTGTTGGAGATTCAGCATGGATCATGTGGGGGGAAGAAAGGCTATTGTCCAGCCTGGCTGCAGCTGCAGGATGAATACAAGGGGGATGGACAGGGGGCTGCACAGCCACCGGGGTCTCCCGTGCTCCCAGACATGCGTGAGGCTAGTGTGCATGGGTGTGTGGTAATACAGAGCATGTTTCCATACCTTCCCCTCCTCAGTCTGTACAACAAAGGACAAGCCTGACTTCAGACACACAGCAGCTCAGAGGGTGGGGAAAAAGGGATAATCTTGAAAGGCTGTAGAGTAAAATGTGTCTAATACAGAAGATGGATGTGCAGTGGGAAAAAAGTGAACGTAGGACCATTAATTTTCTTATCTTTAGAATCACACTGAAACTATTGTAAGTAGGTATACTGCGTATAAGATCCAGGCAAATTATCTCACTTCTGAAGGGTTTTTCTGTTTGTTTGTTTTGGGCTTGGGTTTTTTGGTTTTTTTTTTTTTGGAAATGAGATGGTTTCTGTGCTACAGAAGCCACTTTGAAGTTAATCAAACTGTATATAAAAGGCTGGCACATGTTTCATTTTAATACGTGATGCTATTCTATATTTACAATACCTCACATATAGCAGGCAGGATGCTGATCTCTTCTCTACCAGCACACATCCAGAATAACTCCACCAGCTTTGATGTCAACACACGGCAGCAGCAGCAATCTGACAGTGCAGTGAGCTCATTTATTTACCAGCCATCACCTACTAATGGTTGGTCACTTCTAAAATATTGCTTAGCCTTAAGAGCAGCAGGGCCATCCCAGTCATGTGCAATGCTGTACACATGCTGTGCACCTCTGATGGGACCTCTGTGCCTACACAGAGCCGCTCTGCCAGCTTCTCAGCGAGGGCTGCTTCTGGGTACATCAGCCTGAGCTGCTCTACCCATACCGGGCTCACTGGCCCTGCTGGCTGTGGCAGATGCAACCATCATCAAAGCAAAAGCTAAGCACATGCTGTAGTGCAACCTCCAGACTGTTGGGTGGGGTTTTCTGGGGGGGGGGAGGGGGTGCGTGGAGATAAGATGGCACTGAGCAGAAGAGGCTCCTTACCAAAGAAGAAGAGATTTTAATGTAGCAGACAGCTAAATGTATATTATCTTGGTTCAAAAGGCCATTCTTGTCCGAAGCCCTTAAATTCTGAAGAGCAGGGATCAGTCAGCTCTTCAGAAATCTCAAAGTCAGTTCAGAGCCTGTGAGACCCCCTTTTAAAAAATTCTGGCAGATGGATTTTCTGTGCCCTGTATCCTAGATTTTTCTGAACCTCTTCTGGCAGCTCAGTGTAGTCTCAGAATAGCATCACAAAGTGGAAACTCAGCACTGTTTCTTATTTCATGAATAAAGATTTGACAAGCGATGTAGATATTAAGATCAAATCCAGTCTCATCATGATTATTCCATGAATTTTCTGACCCGACTGCTAGTAAACTTTGTCTGAGTATGCAATTAAATAATGCCTGCTCAAGGGATGGGATTAATAAATTAGTATATGTCAGTGCAATGTCTTTGGAAAGCAGTGCCCAGTCTCACACTGATGCGATTGGCTCTGGACAATAAGACAGTGGCAATGGTTTTTTCTGACAGAAGAAAGACTGCTCTGTAAATCGGTTTCATTCTAGTGCATCCAAATGCTCCCTGCCTCCTCTTACATCCACTGAAAAGCAAGTTCTTTTACATAACTCAATAAATAAAAGATCTGGCCAGTATTTTGGAATCCAAACATTTCATTTATTTTCTATTACTTTAATCCAAAAACATGTCACAGAAGCTGTAGTTGCTGTGAATCAGTGTGTTACTACTGAGATATGAAGCATATGTGCCTGTGCCTTGAAAGAAAGCACTACTTCTTTGTAAATGTTTTCGTTTTGCACATTAAAGTGTTTTTAAAAAATTAATGCATTAAATATAAAAGGTAAACA
Organism: Mohoua ochrocephala; assembly: GCA_013398855.1. NCBI lineage: Eukaryota > Metazoa > Chordata > Aves > Passeriformes > Acanthizidae > Mohoua > Mohoua ochrocephala. The sequence continues at coordinate 19,857 of VZTA01025041.1, read as the reverse complement.
CCATTTATCAGTAAAACACAATATGATCATCCATTTTGACAGCCAAGTGATATCTCTTATTTATAGGAAGATCACTGTATGCATCCAACTTTTTTTTATTATTGCATTCCCAGCATTGCCATCTGAGGCAGGAATGTGAAACCCAAGGAAATGAAGACATCTGGGTTTTGGCAAATTACATGAAAGGCTTTACCACATTGGTACTAAATAAGGAATCATACCACTGAAGAGTCTATTAATGGGCTCCTTTCCAGTGAAAGAAAACAAGTCCATAAGAGAGTGATTAAAGAAATAAGGAAAAAGGACAAACACTATGGTCTCATCGTGGTTCAAATTTATCATGACAAATGAACAAATAGTCTGTCTTCTCTCTTAAAAGGAAAGGAAAAAAGGTGCCCATAAAGGCAGGAGTGTGAAAATGTTCCTTTCCAGGATCTCAGTTCATAAGAGCATGACTGCTGCATATAAAAATCAAAATTGCAAAGAGTGACATGGCACAAACATAGGAAATTCCATCATCAGCCTCCTGGGATATCATTACCCTAATGGAGGACAAGATCAAAATGGTCTGGATGGGTTTTTTTTGGAGCTGTACTCATGGCATCCATTCAACAGCTCCAGCATTAACCCAGGATGCAAATTAAAGGGGAGCTGTCAAATATCTTACGGAACCTTAAATCATTGTTTTGTATTAAAAGTCTATACCTGTACAAAGTAAACTGTATGTCGCTTTTTTTTTTTTCAAATGTTGCATGCCGTTGTATACATATATCAAGCATGCAGACAGCCTTAAACCACATTTTAGCTAGTTCATCCATCACTAGCATATCCATTTTTGGGGGGTTTCTTTTGGTTCAGTTGAAAAGAAGGAATAATAATTATGAAGGATTTAAGTGAAGCAAAATGATATCCATGGCATATGCACCTTGTTTGGTAAATGCAGCCTTAATGAAAGAAGGAATAGAATATTCCTTCCACATTTATCTTGCTACTGTAACATAAATTCTATATTCTGTTCTATAAATGCATTAACAACAGAAAGAGGGCTAAGGAGAATCGCCATCCTTTTTTGGATGTGGGGGAAAAGAATTACAGCTCAAATCCTGTGTTCAGTTTTGGGCCACTCACTTGAAGAGAAGATGTGGAGGTGCTGGAGCATATCTAGAGAAGGGCAGTGAAGCTGGGGAAGAGTTGGGAGCACAAGTCCTGTGAGGAGCAGCTGAGGGAGCTGGGGGTGTTTAGCCCGGAGAAAAGGAGGCTCTGGGTTGGGGTAAGGTGTGAGATGCTGTAGGACACACTACAACTACCTAAAAGGAGGTTGCAGGGAGGAGAGGGTCAGTCTCTTCTCCCAAGTAACAAGTGGTAGGACAAGAGGATATGGCTTCACGTTTCACCAGGGGTTTAGATTGTATACTAGGAAAAATTGCTGCACTGAAAGCGCTGTCAAGACCAGAACAGGATCCCCAGGGTAGTGGATGAGTCACTATCCCTGGAGATATTTAAGATGTGTAGATGTGGCACTTAGAGAGGGATGTGGTTTAGCCGAGGACTTTGCAGCATTGGACTTAATCATCCAAAAATCATCTTTTTCAACCTAACCAATTCTATGATTCTATGATCATTCTATGTATTTTCCAGTTTCGGGTGTATTTTTCAGCAAATAGATGTAGACTACTAAATTGCTATTCTGGATACCATGTGTCCTGATTACCAAATACTGTGCTTGGACAGATGCTTGGATTATCAATTTATATATTGTGTATCACATTGGAAAATACAAGTGAGCAAACATGCATTTAAAACAATATAGAAACCATCTCCATCTTTTATTTATCTAATAAAAAACCATTTCAGTTAATGTCCCTTTGCAATGTCCCTGCCAAATCATTTCCATCTGAAGCAAAATAATTGCATTGATCACCATGGCATCACTCTGACTCTCACTAATGGACCTGGAAATAGCTTTGGTCCTCATCTACAGATGTGCTTAACTGTTTCAGAAACTCAAATCTGTTACTTCACCAAAGCTGATTCTTAGCCAAAAGTTAATTCATGAAAGAGATTGCTGTGCTTTGATTAGGAAAAAATAATACCCGGTAACTGAAATAATCCAGGATAAGAGATCAGAGTTAGAGATATTATTCTTTCTCTTTCGGGGATGAAAGAGCCCATGACAATAAGAAACAAGAGGCTGTATGGCTCTCACTTTATGTCTTGCCTCTTTTTCCTGTTAGTTTTGGTGGAATTTGGCATGTGGTTATCCTTTAAGTTCAAGATGCTGCAAAAACATTATCAAAAAGAGATATATGGCCCCAAACAGAATATTCCCAAGTGAAGGGTCTGGGGCTTCATGCACCTATTTACTTGGATGGGAGTGTGCAGATTTGACACTTTTTTAGCATGTTGGGGGATTTGCATGCAACCCAAGGCTTTGTCTGGAATATTAATCATTACAGAATGGTTGAGTTTGGAAAGGAACTTAAAGATCAAACTTAGTGCCAACCCTCCTACTTTGGGCAGAGACAACTTTCACTGGACCAGGTTGCTCAAAGCCCCATCCAGCCTGGCCTGGAACACTTCATGAACACGGATCTTTACTGCTGCTGAGTAGCAATGAGTCGTGCCATGTCAAAGCTGTGCCATGCCTCCTTAGGTATGGAGTGAGGGTCACATCCTGTTGTGGGGCTGTTCCATGGGAAGTAGTCCAAGACCAACGATATTGTTGTGTACACCGTACAGGCTGTGTGCTTCATCAAAAAGATGTTATAACGATTCTTTCTATTCTAGCTGCAATAATCCAAATAAAAACATTCAGTCTAAAAGTGTATGTGAGCTGTGAAGGTGCATGATACTGGGTTTCAGGGAGTAATATAACAGTGCTGGGGTATCATTTCTAATGTAGCTGGAGACTGTTGAAAATTAGAGAGCAAACTATTTTCAGTATGCAGTAAATTATGAGAATTGTTCTAACTACAGAGAAAACAAGGAACAAACTTTACTATCTGGTTCTGTGAATGTTCTTTGTCTCTGTGAATGTTTTTTGTCAAAACTCATGGTTTGAATCACCAGGCAAGCCTCTTTTTATGGTGACCTTGATGTCAGGATTGCTTTGATTTTTCTCATGTTTTGAAATAAACATATTGCTTGAAATATTCCTTTCTGCCAGTAACTACAGGGAAACTCTTAGCTGCTTGTACTAGGCTTCTCAAAAATCCCTTTGTCCAAGTTCTGCCATAGAAAGATGACACCAAATTAAAAAAAAAAAAAATTAAATTACTGTCTATTTTAATTTTGTAATCTTTACTCTTTTATGCTAATTTTTTTCTGAAAATTTAGGCTAATTATTCGGCTTTTATTATTTCTGCATCACTCTGAATGTAGTATTTCTGTTCTCAACTTATTGCTGACCTTACCATTAGCCTGATTTGTATTTTGCCAGCTTGGCACTCTGCTATGTTCAGAAGTAACTGGGGGCTACTTCTCCAATCTCAGATCAATACTCTGGTGGAGGTGATAAAATTTACCACTCTTGTAGCACTACTAGGATTTTTTTTACCAATGTCAAATTCAACCAATAGCACTGAAAATTTATGACATTTGAAAAATCCAAGGGAAATGGCTGAAGAAATTGGCTCTTGCAGGAGAAAATCTGTAACTCATGGCAAAGTCTTTTTTTGTCATCCAAAGTATAGGATAATAGGATTTAAATTATCAGCTAGGGTACACCTAGAAGCACTCACCTTAACAGTTCATTTCATCGGGAGTGGATATGTGATCTTTGCATGGACACGGATTTTAAGTCGGTTCCCGTGTGATAAATACGGTGCAGGAAAAGGAGTTGGGAGACAACGATAGTCTGTAGCTCATCAAATATTTACATTTTTCAAGACTACAAACCCAGTGATTCACCCTATTGTACATGAGAAAAGAGCTGGGGCTTGGCTTGGCTTGTTACACCTTCCAGGCAGTAAGTGGATGCCGACAGTAATCAGCAGTCGGTGGGGAGCTTCTGAGCATGCCTAGTGGAGAGGCTTATTTTTTTCAAAGCCCAGTTTCTATCTTGAGAGGAGGAGGGAGCCGAGTTGTGCTGCATCACTCTCCTTGCAATCTGTTCTGGCACAACTCCCTGTGCTGTGTGAGGGAGTTCAGCCATCTCCAGCATTGCCTTCGGATAAGAGATAGGACTAATGAAGTCTGAGGACTCAAAGCACTACAGCAGAAAAAAAAGCGAAAATATTGACGAGTTTTTATGAGGCGAAGAAAAGGAATTTTGTAATAGGTAGTATCCTGTTTCGTACAAGACTGATGCTGGAATGCAATACTAACCTATTTTTACAACAAGGTATGCGTCAGAAGTCTCAAGGCCCCCCATTTCTCTGGTCCAGATAAAATGCAAGAAAAAGAAACAATGCAAAAGAAATCTTGAATGCTGCTGTTTGAGAAAAGCAAGTTTCCTTACCTACATCAAAGAGACTACTCTCTGTCTAGCAGAGCTGACTGTTAGCTTTGCTTTATCATCACTGCTGAGCCTTCAGTTGGATGGGGTCCTAGCACTAAAAGCCTGAAACTTCCAGAGAAGGAGCACATTTGGCAGCAGTTGCTGATGGTATAGCACCTTTCAAGGCAACTTGCTTATAAGCAATCGAGCTGGAAATTTCTTCAGACCCAGGTGGTACAGACTGTGCTTGTCTTCCGCAGCCACCTGCAGAGCTCTGGTTTTAAATCAGCTTTTAAGCCCATCACACCACCAAGGAGAGTAGCACAGCAGGAAAATCTTCCTTTGTCTTTTTTTTCCCAACCCATTCTCATATTATGTTTCATGGAAAACTTCATGGATAGCATTTTCCCTTGGGGTTACAATAGCAAATTAAAACTTATAGCAGGGGGTTTTGTCTGTGCTCTCCAGTGTTAGACACTGTGGCAAACGTTTTGATAACAAAGAGAAGTCACATTGGGCTGGCAACAGTATCATTACAGGCTGCATCTCTTTTAAGCTGTCAGAAGAAGCAGCATAGCTATTCATGACAGGTCTAAAACTGGGAAAAGGAGAGTCCTGATAGCTCCACTTACCTTGTCCAGCTCTGCTCTTAGAAACACGGTTCATAAGCCTCTGGTGACAGTGTTACTACAGAGATGATGCCCGTTGCCATTTGCCCTTTCACTGCTGTCAGCAACTGCCATGAATGAAGCTTGCCCAAAGATTTCTGCTAAGAGTTTTCTCTAAGATGGAGAGTTTAGAAAGCATTTAAATATACATTCAGACACTCTCCTGACTAATCGTTACACGGAAGTTTTCCAGGTTTATGATTTCCCAAACACCTTCTATAATTTTTTGTCTCACACGATTGATTTCAATGACAGGTTAATACTGTACACCTCCAATCTGTGTACGGGCTCACAAACTCTATGCCTGCAGCATTTACCTATTCTTCTCGCAGCCCAGATATTGATCAGTTTGCCAAT
>VZTA01025041.1:0-11998 GCA_013398855.1 Mohoua ochrocephala | reverse complement strand
TGCAAGCCCATCAGATCATTCCCTAACACTATCCATGATAGGTGAAAAAATAATTCTTCCAGGTGGTTCAAAGCAGTTGGCTGTGTGCCTAACAACTCACTGAGGCATTGTGGGATTGCATAATAAAATACTACTTGTCATATAGTATTTTAATTATTGTTATCAGCTTCCAGAATTTCAGTAAACTGGGCGTGCTGCATAATGACTTTATACTAAGCCAGAGGCATTGTATCACAAGTAAAAAGAGAGCTATGCTGCTATACTGTACTGGAGATACTATTACACCAACAGATAACTTTTTACTCTCTCAGGAAAACATAAAAAAGTGAGTTTAAGGTAGACTTTTCTTCAGCATGCCTGGATCTTAAAGTCTGTGAGAATGATAAACACTCAATACGATACACTCCTTTTGTTAATATTATACCAGCATGCTTAGAATTTTTCTGGAGAGCAGGTAAGACAACCCCTCAGGTTAGGTGACTGCAAAAGGAGACTGATCATCCTTTCATGTTGCATAATCTCACCTTCACTGCCTTGCATATGGACATCTCCCTGCTTTTTCAATCAATGACATCAAGGGTATAAATGCTTAAGGTAAAAACACTCAACTGAGTAATATTAGCAGAAAATTCCTTAAAATCAAAATATACACATAGGAAGTTAAGCAGAAGAAAATTAATGCAAACAAAAATCCAGAGAAGAAGCACTTCTTACTTTCCTGTTCTTGAAGAATTTATATCTGTTTTTTCAAAAAACCTACCAAAACCAAGAAAATCTGTGGTTTATAAATGAAAAAAACAGAAGAACAATGAAGGCCAACTACATGATTTAATATAAATACATCTATATGACAAAGGTAAAATACATGGTTTCCCTTGGCAGGTGGGCTCCTTTCATTCATTCAGAATTATCTAAATTTACACTGCAGACAAAAATAATATTTTATTAATTTTTACTGCCAATAACAGTAGAGGAAAAATTGGAAGATCAGCTGGTTTTATTCTGGTTTATTTATCATAAAGAGAACTGTTAATTAAATACTCAGTGCAAAATATCACTACAGATGCATCAACCCAAAATAACCCAGGTTGGCTTTCAGTATTTATCAGATTCTGGTGCATGTTTTCCTGCCCATGCTCAGAAAAAAACCACCACCTCAACCAAAACAACAAAACAAATAAACAAATCCCCAAAACCACAACCAACAAACCAACCAACAAAACCCCCAAGCAAAACAGAACAAAAACCCTAGGAAAAACTTCTAAATGGGAATTTATGCTGAAGACACTGAAAAACAATTCTTATGGAATGAAAAACTTAGTGGCTACCCTGGTCAGACAGCAAGGCAGCACCAACTTGGGGATGTGTTAGACACCTGTCATTAGTCCTTCTGCACTTACTGCTGCTGCCGTAGTGGACGTACCGGCTAAGCCACCAGCGGCAAAACGCAGAAATAGAGGGAGGCAGGGCTCTGCAAGCAATTTTGAGAAATTTCTCCCCAAAGATGTGCAGTTCATGAAGATCACAGTGCACTCAGTACAGAAATGCTTACTCACAAGAGCATCCCATTAGCTTTTGGCCTTGGACCCAGAGCATGTTGGCACTGCTTGAGGAGAAGCTGACGAGCAGCATGCTGTATAGCAACCCTGTGACGTGATGCCCTGCCCTTACCTGGGACAGACGGTTCTGATGGTTGCAGCAGGGGCTTCAGGGTCCTTTGTAGGTGCATGAGAATCTTTGGGTGCCCTCTCAGTGCTGATTGCATGGCCAGTGCTCTGCTCCATGGGGAACACAGACCACTATTGCTGCAAGAAATCATTCTCCTTGTTGGAGGGGATGCCAGTGCACATCTTGACTTACCCTTTGTGCAATGCCCTGGGTTTTGCAGGGCTGAAGGGGAATTGTGCCAGAACTAATCCTCTTCCTCTTCTTCCCCAAATGATGAATTCCCACGCTGTTACTTGCAAGAAAAATGCATGGGAAGAGAAGTAATCCTGTTTAATGTTTGTTTCAATACCTACTGTACCTGTCCAAGTCTCTTCCTACATCAGCTCATACTTTATTTTCGTAATTACTTTCCAATTTCAATTGACAATATCATGGCCCTCTTGCTAGTCACCTCTTTGCTCTGACTACATTTCCTCCAGTGCTGACAGCCTGAAAGGAGGTACTAACATTTGTTTTAACATCAATTTGCACAGTACCTGGGGCATCTTTTTCAGCCAAAATAAACATGACTCTTTCTTGATTTCATGTTGTTTTATTCAGAAACTTTTTCTCCTAAAAATATTTCACAGCCTTGATACTTACCCCGTCTATGTGCTGGATGCTAGCAGAACAGGGGCTTTGCCTGCCAGCAATTCCCTTTGGAGCCAGACTGCCGTGCTGGCCTCCTAACTGGGCTTTCTGCAAAGCCAATGGTAAAAAAATCTTACCATCAACCCTGATCATCCTTGGGGCATAAAAACAAAACCTAGACTTCAGAAAATATTTCTGAGAGAGAAAATAACTCCCTGTCCATTTTATTACAACTTCATCAGTGTCCTTTGCACTTCATCTCTGTCAGGTTTCATCCCAGCTGGCAACAAAGCCCCACACACCTGCTCATTCACTCCCTCACCAGCAGGATGGGGGAAAGAATTGGAAGGGTAAAAGCAAGAAAACTCATGCATTGAGACAAAGACAATTTAATAGGTAAAGCAAAAGCCTCATGAACCAGCAAAGAAAAACAAGGCATTAATTCACTGCTTTCCACGGGCAAGCTGTCTTCAAGAAAAGCAGGGCTCCATCATGCATAACAGCGACTTGGGAAGACAAATGCCACGATTTTCAACGTACCCCCATTCCTTCATCTTCCCCCAGCTTTATATGCTGAGCATGATGCCATATGGTCTGGGATATCCCTGCGGTCATTTGGGGTCAGCTATCCCAGCTGTGTCCCCTCACAACNCCCCAGCCCCCTCACTGGTGGGGTGGTGTGAAGAGCAGAAAAGGCTTTGGCAGAAAGCACTGCTCAGCAAAAATGAAAATATCTCTACATTGTCAACACCGTTTTCAGCACAAATCCAAAACACAGCCCCATAGCAGCTACTGTGAAAAAAATTAACTCTATCCCTGCCAAAACCAGCACAGCCTCCCAATCTTTTCTTCCATTCGTTCCTCTTCCCAGTACTTTGCACCATAAGGTGGCTTTAGCAGTTTTCTTCTAGATGGAGATTTGCTGGTCCTTCTACCACAGCTTTAACTTAGTTTTCTATGACAGTGGCCATGGACAGCTGTTTTATGCTCCCTACTGAGTTTGTTAGTATCAAATCGGATTGAGACACTACCTGAACCCAAGGAAAATGATGTGGCCAAACTGGAAGACTGAGCCTTTAGCCTGAGATGTCAAAAAAGCAAGAGGTAATCAGAGACTCCTCTGGAAATAAGCAAAAGTTTTCATTGGAGGAATCATCGATAATGACTTTAATGCTGTTAAAAATACAATGTGTAAATGCAGGAATATAGCAATGAAGAATTTTATGACCCATGGGTCATAGGGATTTGTTTGAGTGCTTTCTCTCAGGGATGACAAAATCTACTGTGACTGAACCTACTCAACACAAATCCTCCAAAGAAAACATACAGAGCTTGTGGTAAGGATATCCAGATAAATAAAACTGTCCCCTCGATTTTTTAGGGAACCTATTCCTGTTACAGAGTAGACACATTATAGTTCGTGGAACTGGGATTTTCTCAGGGAAATATGAAAAAACAGCTCTGACCATGTGTTGCTAAAAGCCTAGTGCCTTTGTATTACTCAAAAATGGAGATTACATTCTATCTATGCAATGTATTTCCATGACTTTGCTTGGAAAGGATATATTCATTCATGCCTTTTCACAAAACTGAGTGCAACGGCACTTTGTGTTATCCCAGAAATAGCAATACTTCTGTGCTGCTGTGGAAAAAGATATTCCTGCATGTAAAAAGTAGTATTTCCAGTATTATTGGGAGGAGAAAGAGGTTTTTCCTGTATCATTTATGTGATATACACAAATATATACTATTGTTCCACATAATGGCAATATAATAGCTGCTGTATCAAAAGTAGGCCTGCGGGGTGACTGCAGTAAAGTAAGTCAGGCTAATACAAACTTGCCTTCCTTGAGCTTTGAAGAATAACTGTACCCTTTCAGATCTGGAATTCAAAATGTTTTTGGAATCAGCATAAGGAGAAGTTGGAAAAAAACTACAATCAAAGAAGTTCAAGCTATCTTGGGGAAAACTGACTGGAATATTTAATAGAATCATAAGATAACCTAAAATGGTAAGGACCCACAAGAATCATTGAATCCAACTCCTGGCCCTGCACAGGACAACCCCAAAAATCAGACTATGAATATTTGGAAAAGAACATTAAGAAAAATGCTCCTTTTCTGCATTTTGTCGTGTACTTGGTTATGGATCTATATTCTTGCACTGGAAATCACACTTTTCAGCAATGGCTCTACCACTGCTGCTCTACTGCTGCCTTTGCAAATAATGAGAAAGAAAAAAATTTCTCCATATTTCAGAAATATAACACCACTCTAGAATTACCCAAAGATGTTATAATGCAACTTCTGGCAAGCAGGATACCTGACAAAAACTCAGGACAATTTCTAGGAGGAAATCACGGCAGACCCTGTCTGTCCCATGGCATGGTTCTAGCTCTGCAAGGACTCTTGGGGCACTGCCACGGCAGGACTAGAAGGCGCACCCTTGGGCACAAAGCAAACACTGATGGTGAATCCTTATATCAGAAGGCACAGTGGTGGAGGTCTCTGCCCACTCCCAAAACAGGGGCCCTTCAGCAAAATCTTCACCTTACTGACCTTTCTGGGCATCCCTGCTGTACGCCCTCCGCTCGGGCCTTTCAGTAAATTCTGCAGTGCAACTCTTAGCCAGCACATCCCAACCCACTGCAAAATACCAATGACTAGGAATGACTTATTAATTTAAAGAGCACCCTTAGGTCATCTTTGTGTCAGCCTATTGGAGTGCATGGGGCAGACAAATAAAGAAAAACAGAAAACAAAGGAAAACAAACAAATAAAGCCAAAATGATGCTGCAAAATTGTACAAATAGCAATGTTGCTATTAAGCCAAAATAATAAAGTGCAGAAAAAGGGAAAGGAACCAGATGGTCAGTCATGTAGGTGGTCTGAATGAACAACTCTGGAATTCGTTTTGAGATACATATAAAATTAAGTTAACCATTTCTACCATTTATGCTGTTCGAGTACCGAGTTCTGTTGAGAAAGTATGATATTTTGTGGCAGTTGAAACAGTTAAAAGACTGGATGGTTGTAATAGTAAGACCAAAGGCTACATCAGTAGGATGGCTAAACCCTGTTTAGGCAATATCAGGAGTCACAAACTATTCTTTTAGGAATTGGAGTCATTGTAACTTTCTACATAATCAGAGAGCTAGAACGAAACATTGCATCAAGATCCTTGCATGCACAAAAAGTCCTGGGCAAGGGTGGAAAATGCTGCACTACTCTGGTTGCAGCTATGCAGTACATGAAATTGCAGTAGCCTTGAAGAGTTGTGATGATTCCAGTGTAGGACCAGGGTCTGTTGGACCTTTCTACTAGGAAGATGGAGCAGTTCCCCAGATTCTGTGTACGAAAGCCGATCAGTGCACTGCATGAAATGATGCTGGCCTAGATTTCCTGCTTCCTATTCTCTGTGTAGTAGCAATATGTCATTTCTATCGTAGTGTGCTCAAGAGAACAGGACCCCTGTAAAATAATAATAATAATAATAATAATAATAATAAATTTTAAATCCTACAGAACTAGCAGAGCTAGCAGGCAACCTCTGGAAAATATTGTAAGGCACATCTTAAAACTACATGAAAATATTATGTAAAGTATCTACTTGCTGTTTGGTTCCTAGAGGCAGCTTTAGACAATTCGGCTTGGAGAGAAAACAAAAAAAAAAACCCAACCCACCCTTTTCTTTAGAGCACCTCCATGTGCTTTTGCCACCTGAGTATCTAGGATGGAGCAGCATGTGGCCAACAGCCTATTGATATTTTTCTCCTCTATGCTCGTAGTGAGTCAGTGGACTAACACCTTGGCTGATGGTCCTCCAGCACGGCCATGGACAGGGTGCTCTGCCAGGGCAGGCAGGTTTGGGGCAGCCTGTGGCCAGGCTGAACATGGGTGCCACGGCAGCCAACAGCCCAGGGCAGGAACTCGCAGCTTCCAGCTGGCCCCAAACTAGGAGGGTGATTGTGTACGTACAGTCATTCGAAACCCAAGGCTTGGTTTGCCTCCCCTCTTAAGTTAAGATTGAGCTCTAAAACTGGCTTGAAAGGAAGCACTTGTGGGGACTCTGGACCATAGGGTTCTTCAGGTTGGTGTGATGGGACATAAATTGTATTTTATCTCTAGAACCCAAATGAAATTCTGTAACTTGCAGTCCTTCAACAAGAATTAAAAACCTGACAAACTCACTTCCTGAAACCCTTGCTATATCCCACATCAACAGACCATTCTTGCTCTTGTTCAGAAGGATTGACAACTGAACCCCGAGTTCAAAGGAAGCTCAAAACTACTGCCTGATGCCAACCACTTTGTCCTACCATTGTTTTTGCAGCTGATGCTGTTTTAATTATCCATCCAGCTTTGTGGTACAATGGGTACCATTGCCTTCAACACTTTTATTATCATTTATTGCTGAATTTTAAGCATCATCCTAATTAGTAAACATGATCTAATTACTTAAAACTGCTCTATTTTCCCTCCAACAGTGGAGAAGCAATCATTTTATTTTCATGAAAAGCTACATGTTCTTTTCATAGCAAATGTCAGGATAAAATTATGCAAAATAATTATTTTTTAATTTGCCTTTTTTTAATAGTCCAGTGGAAAATCTTTTTCTTTTCATTTAATTCTCATTGCAATTAAATAAAGTACTTTTTTCTTTTTTTACTTCTATTTTTTTTTCCACTGAAGAAAAAGAGGGAAATTACTCTGATAAAAAAGAATTAATTTTTCCACTGGGAACTAAGGCAAAATGTTACTTGGTGTTATTTTTCTCTCACTTCAAGACAGAAAGCTAAAAGTGAGAGAAAATGTTATTTTTAAAAGCAATAGTGTTGCTTCTTCACTTTTTTTTTTATATTTAACTTCCCCTTTTCTGTGGAGAAAGTGTAAGGAGTGGGAAACAGATGAAATACCAATTGAAATTGATATTTCACCATAAGCAAATAAAAGCTTTCTCTCCTCTGCAATTTAAAAAGTAATCATTAAAATTGAAGTGATCTATTTTAAATACCTGAAATTAATGTTGGTCAAGTAATTTTTATTTTGCATGTAGTTAAAAATAAAGCCTGCCATCCTAAAACATGAAGTATTTCCCATATTAAAGAGTCTCTCATGGAGTTCAAGTCTCTGTCTGTTCACCCAGGTGCGGCTCTCTTGGGTGACCCTGGCTATTGCCACATCACTGCTGCAGGAGGAGCTCCTCTGGCAGTGCCAGCTTGAGGGTGTTAGAGATGAAGATGCTTCCCTGCCTAAAAAGTGGGAGAAGGCAAGAGAAGTTGTCTTCATGAACCACACATCCAGGTGTTTGCAGGGAAGGGCTCATGACTAATCACACCATGGGCAGCAGCTGCAGGGTGCCACTGCAGCTCTGCTCTGCTGGGGCACTCTGGGACACTCTGCTCTGCTGGGGGCAGGGTGGCTGTCCCTCTGCACCTGCGCTGCTGCTGCATGCTCAGCCGAGTCGCCTCAAAGGAGCGATGCATGGAGGAGACTCTGGGAGGTAAAGGCTGGATCACATGGGCATGGTAGAACTTCTGATTGCAGGAAATGGGGGGTGGAGTGGGGGCATCGAGAATGATGGTCACATTGAGAAGGCATCAGGTAAGGTACAAAATGTTATAGGTATTATCTGCTACAGGATTGGTTGCATATTCTTGACTTCATCGTGCATCAGAAACACTTCCACTGTGAGAGTGATGGTTGCCCAGACCATCACTGGTGGTGGTCTCTATCCATGGAGATATTCAAACCCCATTGAACACAGCTCTCAGAAACCTACTCTAGGTGGCTCTGCTTGAGCAGGGGAATTGGACAAAATGACTTTCAGAGGTCCCTTCCAACCAGCCATTCTGTGAAACTGTCACCTCAGGTGCAGGCTGGCAAATCTCCATCTCTAGAAGTTAGGCCTTCCTGCCCATCCTCAAGAAATCCTACCCACCTGAGGAATATCCTTCATGACACATTGTGCAAACATCAGATTTCTCTCAGTGAAGACAGCCTTCTGAGACACTTCACTTTCAGTAAAGTTCTTAAATTCAAAGAATCACAGAATATCCTGAGTGGGAAGCGATCCATGAGGATCACTGAAGTCCAAATCCTGGCCCTGCACAGGACACCCTAAGAATCACACCATGTGCCTGAGAGCATTGTCCAAATGCTTCTCAAACTCTGCCAGGCTGGTGCTGTGACCACTTCCCTGAGGAGCCTGTTCCAGTGCTCAACTACAGTCTGGGTGAAGAACCTCTTCCTTATATCCAACCTAAACCTCCCCTGACACAAATTCAGGCCATTCCCTCGGGTCCTGTCACTGGTCACCACAGAGAAGAGATCAGTGTCTCCCCCTCCTCCCTCCTCCCCCTCACAAGGAAGTTGCAGACTGCACTGTTTCCCCTCAGTCTTCTCCAGGCTGAACAGACCAAGTGACTTCAGCTCCTCATACGGCTTCCCCTCAAGGCCCTTCACCATCCTCGTGGCCCTCCTTTGGGCACTCTCCAATAGCTTTATATCTCTCTTATCCCGTGGCACCCAAAACTGCCCCCAGCACTGGAGGTGAGGCCGCCCCAGTGCAGAGCAGAGCGGGACAATCCCCTCCCTTGCCCGGCTGGCGATGCTGTGCCTGATGCCCCCAGGACATGGGTGGCCCTCCTGGCTGCCAGGGCACTGCTGACTCTTGCTCAACCCCAGGTCCCTCTCCACGGTGCTGCTCTCCACTCTCTTGTTCCCCAGTCTGTATTTCAATTGGTCTGAAGCAATCCACATGGATATGTATTTCTTTTATGCTAGGGATGACACTTGACCTGAGACAAAGGGCCAGCTTGTACATCACTGAAACTTCATTTAAAATTTGAAGATTGGACTTGAATGAAGCTTGAATATTAGTGGGTAACAAATGGCACATACCATCAAGAAGCACGTTTTAAACGTCAAGCACTTTATTTAAACTGCCTCTTTAAAAAATACAACATCTAAAAAATACAGCTCTCAAATACAGTATTTGACCATATTCAACTGTGGGACTCCAATTTGGTATTGAACATAATAAAACATGTTCAAAAATCAAACCCAAACAAACAAAGGCCAGACAGTGTGGATCTCAATCATCATCTCTTTGACACAGCACATATTCCATAGTCCACAAATGGTGCTGTTTCTTCTACTGAAAGGGCATATCTACGTGATTTAGCTGCAGCTAGGCAGGCAGTATCACTTTCAAACAGTGAGGGTCACAGGACACTAAGTCAGCTTTATGCAGCACATTTCCACATTTCACTCAGCAGTGGACCTGATGCTCCATATTGCAGAATATAAATTAGTTTCCAGATAGGGAAAGACGATGACAAACTAATCTACCCGACTGAGATACCGACAGGGCAAGTCACAGTGTGAACACAGTGTGGTTATGGAGCTGGAATCCTGCAGCTTCCTCAGAGACATGTTCAGGAGGATAAAGCACCTTTTCTTGTCTACCTTCCATCTCAGATGATGCAGCATATGCTTGTGAATAGACAAGGCCAGAGGTCTGCATCCTTCGAAGAGTTTAGCACAAGACCATTTTCTTCCAAAGACAACCTCTTGTCCTTAGGGTTTTAATGTGTAATACATCACCCATCACAAGACAGCTTGACTGTAACAGTTCAGCTTTTATCATACCATGTTCTAGCTGCATATTATTTTACAGGGCAGTATAAAACAGAGGACTACCTGAGCAGGCTATTTCAAATATAACTGTATTACCTACCTGTATGTAAGCATTTTATTCTCTGATAAAATGCATTCTTTTCAGCTCTTACTTTTCAAATTCACAGACATCTTTCCAGCTATGGACGTTTCCATTTTTCCTTAAAATAAGAAAACACTTAAAAGCACATACAAGGCCTTTTGATTACTGGTGTGCACTTCTCTGAGTATCACATTTAACCTGCTGTGCTTGTGAGGCAAGTTAATTGTTTTACCTTTACATCCAGGAACCAGTATCTGCCTGTTCTGCAACCAGTTTGCAAGTCCCCATAGCAAGCCCCTTCCATGCTTGAGAGACTAGCTGCTCTTGTTGGTGATGGAAATAAAGGCATATCCCAGAACTACAGATTGCAGTGGGGGAAGCCTGAAGCCGGCTTTCTCCAGTGGGCATCATGTGGCAAGTCCTGAAGGTATCTATAATTAAAATAGATTCTTAGGAAGGGGGTCATACAGGACAAGGCCACAGGGGACGGACATTGTTCCTAAGCAGGCATCTACACCATTCCATGGAAACTGACAGGATTAGCAAGGAAACAGCAAAGTCACAGCGGGGCTCATATGAACAGGGGCATCCAAAGAACAACACCTTGCACCTTTGAATACCTTGCAAATTTTAAAACCGCTTCTAGTTCTTCTGCATTTATGCCATTGCATTTGTTCTATCAACAGTGTCAGCTCTAGTGAAGAATGAGCACTGCTGCTCTTTACCACTGTGTCATCTCAGCCACCTGACATGGCTGTGAAAATGCTTGTCCACACTCTACAGCCTTCAGAGTAACAGCAGTTCAGAAAAAGTCTGCTTTGGATGCAACATCCAAACACACCACGCCATGTAAGCCAAGGCTCTCAGTACTGTATTTATGCAGAGGAACTATTCATATCAAAACCACTAGGTGCTATAGACAGATAGAACATTATGGACCAGCACTTATAATGATGGTGCTTTAACCTTTGTGGGTTGAAACTGTAGCCTCTAGGCAAGGAAGACAAAAAAAACTTGGTAGTGACAACCTGAAATGCATGTGGATTAGTCCACTGTGCCCTGGAACAAAATACAAAGAAGACAGGGCTGATGTACTGGTTCATCCAGGCAAGCACTCTGTTTCTGAGCAGTAGGCAGAGAATTTGTGCACCCAACACTGTTTCAAGAAGCTGCAGACAGAGGAAGCGTCTTCTTAGTCAGGGACAAGAGGTTATCTTAAAAAGCAGGCTATAAAAGTTTATATCCTTTCCTGTGCCACAGGAAATTTATCCCGTATCACTTGAGCCATATAAACAAGAGGCTTAGTGTACACAAGGGGCTTGCTCGTGTCAGTAAAGCGAGAGGAACATCTCAGACAGATTTGTCTCTATCCCAGGTCAGGAGAGCGCAACACACTTTTGAGAGGTGGTTATCACTGAGTATTGAGGTGTATATATCTGACATCCATGAGAAGAGAAATGAAACCTTTGGTTCTGTCATTGTAGAAGTTTTCTGCTATCATTGCTCCCTAGAGTTGCTTCAGCCTGGTCAACATTACTTACCCAAACCCCTTTGAACTTCTGCAGCTTTTAATAAGCTAAGAACGTGGGTTTCAGCATCTTGTCCAAAATCAGTGTTTTTCTGGTATCGTATATCCATGGGCATTGAATATGTGCAGAAAGGCCACGTGTGAAGTATCGTATTAAATGAACTGCTTTTTAAATTTAAAAAAGTTAGCAAGAATGTTTAGATTGCTGGGCGAGCGTGTGTGTTTAAGCATGACTCAAATTTTGCTGCAGTGCTACAGCAAGATGTAGGAGAGGACAACTGGCCTTGGGCAGGGGCACTGCTTTTTCACCCGTCGGCGTCCGGAGTGCTGCTAGAGTCCCGATGCCGGCTTTCCCAGATGAGCTCCCCAGGTCTGCCAGGCCATCACCTGCGGCTCCTCATCGCCCTGTTTCAAGGCTGGGACCTGGGACGGGCCTCGGGGGTGACGGGC
>VZTA01025039.1:215069-243067 GCA_013398855.1 Mohoua ochrocephala | reverse complement strand
GCAGCCCGGCCGAGCGCCATTTTGGGGTCCCTAATTGTTGAATTAGAAGCTCTTTGCTAATAAAGCTCTTAAAATTTTTAATTGGCTCAGTCGTTTTTGACAGACAGAACACAAAACTACTATACACTGGCACACAACCATCACCTACCCACCCTCCTAATGTCTACTTTACGCACATTTTACACAACAGTAACAGCAGACGATGCAGATTTGTGATCTCAGAAAAACAAACCCACAACATTATTTGGTTAGTTTATGTTCTTTCAGTTCTAATGCCTGTTGAATTCTGTCAGGAGACATAAACTGAGTTAAGCAAGATTTGACCCAAAATGTGGAAATAGGAGCCCCATAGGATGATAGAAACATGGTTTGAAAAATCACTGTAAACATGAAATTTCACCTTCCTGCAATAACCGTTTTCTCATATAATCCAATCTTTTGCTAAGGCAGTAAAAGCATTTTCACAGGTCTCAGGTGGTGGTGGCAGTCCATGAAAAGCCTTAATTTGTGCACTGAACCACAAAATGGAGGTTCTGACCTCTTGTTACTTGCAATCCTACACTGAGTGTGTAACACAGTTTGAACTGAGAATCCTGTTGCAGCACTCCTCCTAGGCTCCCATTAGTTCAATACAACTGAAAGTTCATACTTGTGGCAGTCAGCTGCCAACACTCAATAACCAACTGCAAATTGACTGTGACTTCCTAATAGTGAGAAATTAAATCTTTGAAATGAAAATCTGGTAGCCTGAGAGTGTTACTGTGATTCATAGGCAAATTTGTATTACAAACTAAACACTGAAATGTGAAGAAACTAAATACAAAGTACCTAACTAGAAAAAACATGCAATGACTCACGTACCAGGATTGAATTATTTCTATAGCCAACTAATAAATTAATTAATTGCTCCATTAATTAACAGCAACCAGAATCAGGAAAACATTATCTAAAAAGGTATAGTAAGTTCGTAGCACGAGCACGCTTCAGTCTTGTACTTAGGTTTCAATGCACTAAAGCAGCTTGTGAATTTACGCCAGGACTGATAAAGTCATTTCCACTTTGGGAATTCACCTGCCTAAACTCTTTGCCGGTTCAGACCTCAACTTCCAACAGAACTAAGAGGTTTTGGCTCTTCAGGGATGACGAATTAGTACCAGAAAGGGATTTTAACACTGAACTCCCACTGCAGGCTCCCCAAATCCTCAAAGCCCTTGATAAACATGGCCTGTCCTTGGTTTAGGTGTAGAGCAATGAAACCGTGGGTAAAGGCATTAATTAGCAGCTTGTGAAGCATGTCTGTCTGTCCCCCTCTCTCTTATGAATATTTATATAAAGGTTTTATGGTACGGGGAAAAACTTCAATAGGCTGGATTCAGAGTGTCTTCTGTGAATACTCGTTGGGCACATAATTAGGGCGCTTTGTCCTAGAGCCATTTAGACACTTCTGCCATTGTGCTAGGGAGGAAGCCTGACTTACATATCACGCCTAGTAATGCAGAGTTATGAATAGGGAACGGCCTGGAAGTTTACATATAGTCTTAGAAGAAGCTCTCTCACTGCCTGTTTTCTTATAAATGCTTCAATTTAAGGGTGCAGGCCCAAACAGACAAAATGAACAGAGTGCTAAAACTCACTTCTTTGAGTGAGCAAGGAAGGTTTAAACTTCTAGGCACTGGAGACTGCCTTGGGGAAAATAAAACTGCTGAGAGGAGAGGAACATGCAGCTGACTCTATAAGAACAAGTTGGAGCCCTAATAATAGATGTACTATATACGTGTATATATAAAATACATATAAATACAAATATATATTTTATATATAACTGCATATAATTATAAATACATATTTTATATATATAACTATGCATATATGCGGCTATGTCACAAAGGCCAGCAAAGAAAAGCAAATTGAATTCCTAAGGGGGAGCAGGATGAAATAACCAGCACAATGTAACAAACCAGTGCGACTTCAATGGCCACATGTAAAATGGGCAAATGGCCCAGCAGGACAAAGCTTAGAGTAACACTGCTGGTGCAAATCTGAAAAGTACCTCTTGAACACAAACAAGTCAAGGCCTTTCTTCTACTATGCACAGCAGACAGGTCACCCAGTGAACAGCAGATGAGTCATTAAAGAGTGATGATGGCACCATAATTCGAATTAACGTTCAAGGGACATCAAGGGTGGCAAAATAGTATACCTTTAGTAATTAAATGCACGAGCTTTTTTAAAAGTTCCCCAAAATAGCAATGCAACATTTCTTCAAAATGTCTATTAATTTTCCAGAAAGAGAAACAGTTATATATATATCCAAGAGCATATGGCAAAACATTGTGATGCACTGAGTTTTCATTTAATCAAATTGGGTAAGACTATGGTTTCAAGAAGTTCAAAGAGCTGTAACAGGCAAGGTAAATGTGTAACAATGCCAAATGATGATTAGCTTTGACAGATGTAGCAGCAAAAAGTAATTGAAAAAAAGGCACTGAAAAAACCCCTGCTTTTACTTTGTCAGGTTTCCAATTAACTTTATCAGCCGATAGCATAGACCGGGGCATCCCTGGACCGCGAAATCAATCTTAACTCAGTGTATAGCTGGAGTCCAAGCAGAAATTTGGAAATACTTGAGAAATGGTGAAGAAAAAATGTTATTGCCCCTTAAAACAAATCATCAGTGTGGCTTCATCTGGAAAACTGCATTCTGTACTGAACTTGCCTTCTTGAAAACAATTAAGCACAATAACATGGGCGAGAGGGAACATTGATGAAAGTGGGCATGGAAAAGTTCTAGATCAAGGAGATGGAAAAAGTTAAGAATGCTTGTTTTGGAAAGAAAACAAATATAAAGAATAATGAATGTTGCCAAGATGAAGACTGTGAACTTTTGTTCCTATCTCTTTGGAAGAACAAGAACACCCAGGGGCATTAATGAGGAGGCTGAAAGTAAGAAAAGCAGTGAAAGGATTCACTTTATTCACATCTGTCTGGGCAATTAACACTGCGAGAAACTGCTCAGGATAACAGCTAAATGAAGACTGAAATAAGGATATCAGGAATACTTGGTCTTATCACAATACATTTCGAAATGTACCTGGCATAGATGAGAAATACGAGAAAAGATTGGGGAGTATTTCACTTCTACCTACTGTATGATTTCATACCCATTCTTCTGAAACATCTGCACTAGCCTGTCACACAGTACTGAATTCAAGGATGGCCCCACATGGCTATTCCTACTATTTGCATACTGCACATGAATGATCCACGGTGTTTGAAACAGTGGCAGCATTCGTCCTAGATGAAATGCAACTACTCTTTAAACTTAAAATAAATATCACTTACTATTCTACTTTTATATCCAGGTAAACAATGAAGTTAACTTTGAGAAGCCTACTGGAGAAAGTGATATGACTGACTCTTCCCTTGCTTCAATTCACAAAAGTGCGTCCCTAGATGCTGTTAAGCAATGTCCCCCCTAGGATTCTGAAATTCCGTCAGGGACGCAAAACATGACTGTGAACTGATATACCTAATAAAAGGAAAAATCTCAGATCCATCAGCTGCAGCTACCTTATAGAACTGGGATCACATGATGCTTACTTTTGTGTTGCAATATCCACCTTGTTCAAAGTAAATGCTGGTTTTAGACAATACTGTCTTTCACCGCCCTTGTAAGAGAGTAGGGTAGAGCAGATTTTGACCTAACCAACACTGCAGAGTACACCCTTTATGTTGTGGGCAATAGCATTTTCAAATGCTCCAATTCCGTAATTTCTCACTGTACAGTTCCTTCTCAAAACCCAATTACTCTACAAAGTTTTATTTAAATGACTACTATTGTTAATATTGCTTTTTCCCCTGAACAGTTTCTAGACATTCTGCTTTATCCAATTCTGTTTGACGTGGAGAAGCCAGAGAACAGCCCGATCTGGGCATTGATCCCTATG
The DNA here is from genome assembly GCA_013398855.1 of Mohoua ochrocephala. NCBI lineage: Eukaryota > Metazoa > Chordata > Aves > Passeriformes > Acanthizidae > Mohoua > Mohoua ochrocephala. The sequence goes on along the minus strand of VZTA01025039.1, from coordinate 239,120 downwards.
CCTCCTGGAAAGACATCTGAGATACTCCCTGACAGTATACCTCTGCCTATGCTCTTATCTTTTGTTGCAATTTCTAAGGAAATCCTTGCTGCTATTGTCTGCTCCCATGGAGAAAGAAAACTTAAAATGTCCAGTAAGAATGCCAGCCATTACAGTACTTAACTGTTTTTCCTCTGCCTGGATGAGATGATGTTGTTGCTTACACTGTGATTGTCCATCAATGGTCTTCTCTCTTACGCCTTGAGCAGTTACCAAGTTTCCCGTTACAGTTTTAATGTCCAAACATCTCCACTGGTGGACAAGCACAAGGCACAGTAGTCTTTATGAAAATAATTCTGGGAATTTACAGCTCTTAAATTGGATTATGGGTAAGTACCAGCTGTCCTTGCTGTCTTAATTCAGAGCTCTGCATTGAAAGATCTGCTTCTTCCCACTGTAAAGTTGTTGGGTAATGCCATTTTCAAGGAAGGCCAAGAAATGTAGTTCCAATGCTCTCTAAATGCAGCTTCATGCAACAATAGGGCAAATTTATTTAGCTAGCATTGGTAACGTGGAAAATTTTCAAGTAGCACTTGATAGATACTGCAAAAAAAAAAAAAACCCTTGCATGAATTATAGACACTGAACTGTTTATTTTCTTACATTATTGTATTTACTGTTTTTAACGTTGTCATCCTTCTCATCATCGAAAGCAAGCCAACCCTAATACAAATCTACCATTAATCTCTCAAAATATTCTGAAACAGATTTATTAAGATATGGAGCACAAGGATCTTTTACTTTCACTAGCCGAAACAGACGAAGCTGAGACAAGGATTATTCAATCTTCCAAATTAAATCTCTGATGAATAGCCAAATAAACATAGGTTGCCTAATGATACTTCTCCTAATGTTTATACTGTAGTTTCATTTAAATGCAGGAAAAAAAGCCCCAAATGCTATATATGATTTCTTTTAGTAAAGACAAAAGAGGAATATAGTTTCAATCACTTTATTCTTACCAGGGCTGTAAGCCGTACCAGCAAAACCATTTTGTCTGAGGAAAATCAAGATGAGGTGGAGGACTAGACTTGAATTCTTGTTATGTCCTCTGATGGCTGATCTATGACTCTGAATTCCCACATTTGCTCAAACCCCTCTGTGTCTTGCCTATCAGGTGTGCTGGCCACTCCTGCCCAGGCAGGGCTCCCACCACACCCAGGAAGGCAGTGAGGACAAGTGCTGCCAAATTCTCAGTGCTAAAGAAGCAAGGCATGAACTCACTCAGCTGCCCGTGTCTGAAGGCAGGTAATGAGCCCAGATGACTGTGGCATTTTCATGCTTCTACATGCCCAAGGAGAGATTGTAAATAACTGCAGGACTTTTTTCCCTTTGTTTCAGGAGTGTATCCATTCTTCAGCTAACTGTTAAATTTTTATGCCCCTTTACAGATGAATGATGTATTTTGATTGTAGCAGGTGACCAGCATTCAGCTCTTTCAAAGAGAAACCCTTACAAAACAAAGTCCAGCTCTGATTAAGTTGACTATCTGAATTCAAAGCATGTCTTGACTGCTTTCCATGAAAACAACTGATCCTTTTCATGGGTTAAGGCCATTGTAACTTCCTCTACACATTGAACAGATTACCATGGACACAAATTCAGACTCCTTCCATTCACACAAGGTCCCTGAAAATTTACATAAGTCTGCAGAGAAAACAGGCAGTAAAGCTTTCACTGACACGAATATTGCGATGAAAGTTTCAAACAATACATACTTTTTCCTCCTAAAATACAGTTTACAGTAAAAAACCTGCAAATTAGTTAAACAGCCAGGAAAAAAAAATTAGGTAACTGTTTAAAATGATCTTTTAAAATAAATAATCACTATCCAACTACTTTACACTAAGTAGCTGCAAAATCAAAACAGTTTGGGAATATCCTATGTACAATAAAAATGCCACTCTACTATGCCATAATAGTGAACTTTTTATGTCAAAAAAATTACTCTGCAAGTCACGGCAGTCCATCTGTCACACATAAAATAAAATGAACATGTAATACCTTCACTTGACCAATACGGCGTCCTCAATGCGGTCTGGCTTTGCTGACCTTGCCATAACTAGATTTACAAACATAAGGAGGGTACTTCTGTTCTCCTCAGACCCATTTTTTTTGTTTAAAACATACTGCTGAAATCAGTTTTGGTCTATAAGACATCACTGTGATTTTGCATTCAAGGACTCTGAAATCAGAGGAGAGGCCAGGAAAAGGTCCCCCAGCTACTGGATTTACTGCAACTATGTTTATATATCACTATTAGGAATTAATTTTTTAAAAAAGGCCTTGGGAGATTCAATACTTCCAAATTAAAATGCTCCTACTGTAGGATGTTGTGCACCTAAATGACATGAATCCTTTTCAAAACGTTTCCCTGAGAAGCAGCAATACACCTGCTGGTATGGCATGCCTCTTGAGGAGAAAATCAGGTCTTTATGAGGAATCTGGATTAGTCCTGTTGGGTTAACTTTCTGGTCAAGGGTGTGTTACAGCATGAAGGTCAGTGTCTTACCTGAACAATCTCTTACTCCAAAGGCACTGAGGAATGCACAGTCTGTCCAAAATGCTTCAGTTTATATTTCTGAGTCTGTTGTCATCTAATCTTCAGTCTTCCACCCCTCTGAGTCCATCTATGGCTATGATGTCTTCCCTCCACAAAGCCCTCCCTCTGCCACTTTCCAAATGGTTTTCATCAGCCTCCGCTCCTACAAAACCTTCCTTATGACTCTGCTGTGTACGAGTGGAGGAATTTTCAATAATGAAATACGTATCTGTGGGGTTTTTCCTAACAGAATCACACTGAGGTTTTAAGTTGACTGATATTTTCGTAGTAAAACCCCGTGCATCTAACAGTACTCATGGGGTTTAATGAAAGGAAATGCTTTTCTTTATCTGGAGCCTACTTTTTATAGCCCATAAAGATAATTACAAACTGAAGAGCTCTCTCTTTTATATTTAAGGACAGAAATTTCACAGAGTTCAGAGCTAATTGCTGGTTTCTTTGACAAGCCCTGAATTACTTTTAAGTCAGACTACCATGTAACAGTTTTAATTGTAAATCCCCTTCTTGTCTCCCTAACACACCCAAGCCTCTCCACAAGAAACTGTAGCTTTATTAAAGAAACAGGAAGTGTTGCCACTGATTTTGATGAAATCTTCAAGTCCAGGTATGAGCTGAGAGTACAAAAAACTCAATATCTAAAATGTCTTCAATTCCAATACGTTGAACACAATTTCCACAAATGAACCGAAAGAAATTTTTCTCTTACACTATTTGTTAAAGGAAAGCACCTCTTATGCTCTAAATTATCTGCTCATCCCAATACAGGGTTTAAGAACGATTTCCAAACAATAAAATACATTTCTTAGTAAAGGAAACCAGGGAATTTAGTAAGAGCCATTGGTTATTCTAAGTATATTGTTCAACCATTTATTCTGTGTGTCAGAGAATTCTGGAATTCTTAAACTGACATCAGTAATCATGCGTGCATGTAATGTGGTAACCTCTGTCTGGGACTTCAAAGGTAATCTTGAAGTTGTACCTTAAGTTCTACTCTGAAAACGAATTTGGAAAGAAATCAAGTATCTTGACACTCATCTGAAAAAGACTGAGTTTCTAAGTGATTGTTGTACAAGGACATGCATAGAATAGACGATAATTGAGAGAAGAAAATGGAAAAACCCCAGAGCTTTTGGAACAAAAAACCAAAAGTCTTCCAGAAGAAGTTCTTTGAAATAGGACCCAAAGAATAGGACCCAAACTTCACTCTGCTGCCTTCTAGTTTATTTTCCTTCTTCTTTCCTTCCTTTCATTCCTAATTTTTCCTTTTAATTTTGCTTTATTTTCCAGCTGGAAAGTTTAAGCTGTCCATTTAACCTTCCTGCCAACTTTCACTTCATAGGCACCTACTCCTATATTTCTAATGTTTTAATTGCTCTATATAGCCTGTTCCCACACACTTACCACACAAAGGCCAGCCCAGTGCAGGGGGCTCACACCTCCACGTGCTGCTAGGGCAGGCTCTTGTGTCACTGACAAATCGATGCTGGCAGTGGCTGAGGGACGGCTCAGTTGTCAAAGCATTCAGATCCCCTTCCTGGGGCCATCTTGGGAGCTGACCAAGAGCTTCTTTAATGGCCACATTGATTTCTCTGGTCCACTCTTGGTGGCTCTCTCTGCCCCAGAGTGGCAGATACCTATTTGTGTGCATGCTGGGTGTCAGGTGAGCTCAATAAGCCTGATTGTGATAGGAATAAGTTTCTCAGCTCCTATAAAAATGACAGCTAAGGGCAGGCGGTTGCCATCAAATTAACTCCCCAGGGAAAGCAAGCTGTCAGCAGTTAGCTGAATGATGGATGAATTGTTCTCTGAGGCCACATATAACACACAGATTATTTCTCAAGCGTTTCCTTTTTCTTGTATCAAACTGAAGCTCTGCTTTTCACCTATACATTTGTGCCTCAGCCCACACCTCAGACTTGATTTACATCGTTATCTTCCTAGTCCCCAGGGTCTCATTTATATTTTGTAATTTACCTTTATCTTTACGGTTGTCTTTTCTCAGCATACTCCTCTTATACTGGTGATTTATAGGCCGAGCCCTGTCATCATCAGCAACGCAAACTCCCTCGTATCTAACCTACTTTTTTATTAACTGTCACGCACTTATTTTCTCAAGGCTTGTCATTATTAATTTCGTCATAATTAGATGAAGGGTGAAGGAATATTTTATCTATGCTGAGTGCCAGGTAACTGCAAAATAACACTTTAAGATGAGTAGGGATTTTTTTTTGGTAGTAAATAGAGGAAATCCCATCAGTATTAATTCTACCTACTATATAGATATGCAATAAAAGAGTTTAGAATATTAATATGGGGAAATCACATTCTGTACTCTCTGTCTAGTGCACGTTTCCTAGTTTGATGTCAACTAATTGCTAAATCAAGCAGTGATGAAAGGGTTGCATTTCAATTTATCCAGCAGTGCCTGGCTTATTGCCAAAACAATGGGCTCACTGCTCTTATGTAGGCAATATACTAGTACATTTATGTCAGGATTAAATTTTATTAGTTCACTAAAATATGTCTGGTTTCTTATGAACTCCATATTAGCACTCAAAAGAAAGGCAATGACAGAATATAACTGTAGGAGAAAAGGGTTTTTTGATTTTATTGGTATCTTAATATCTACTTTTATGTTTATGGTTCTTGAGAGGCTACACTGGTGCATGCTGAATAGGTCAATCTCATTCAAGCACTAACTACTCTACATTTTTGGCTCTGTTTTGGATATTTTCCTACATCAAAAAAGGCAGATGACCATGTGTAATTGGAACCAATCCTCTTCTTGAAATTTAGTTTGCTATATGGTCATTTGCATTAGCAGTTAACTTTTTTCTAATTTTTTTTCTGAGCATGCAAGTCACTGAAAGGCAGAAGTAGCTCTCGGATACTAGTTCTTACCTTATGTCCTGGTTTTGGCTGGGGTAGAGTTAATTTTCTTCACAGTGGCTGGTATGGGGCTGTGTTTTGTATTTGTGCTGAACACAGGGTCGATAATACAAAAATGGTTTTGTTGTTGCTGGGCAGGGCTTGCACAGAGCCAAGGCCTCTTCTGCTATTTGTACTGCCAGGCTGGAAAGGAAGGTGGGGGTGCATGGGAGGCTGGGAGGAGACACAGTCAGAGCAGGTGATCCCAACTGACCAAAGGGATATTCCAGACCCTGTGACATCATGCTCAGTACACAAACTGGAGGGAAGAAGGAAGAAGGGAGGAATGTTTGGAGTTGATGGCATTTGTTTTCCCAAGTTACCGTTATGTGTGATGGAGCCCTGCTCTTCTGGGGATGGCTGAACATTTGCCTGCCCATGGGAAGGGCAGGAAAAATTCCTTGTTTTGACTTGCTTGTGTGTGGGGCTTTTGCTTTCCTTATTAAGCTGTCTTTATCTCAACTCATGAGTTTTCTCACTTTTATCCTTCTGATTCTCTCCATGATCCTGCTGATGGGGGAGTGAGCAAGCGGCTGCATGGGGCTTAGTGCTGGCTGGGGTTAAACCACAACACCCTAATATTACCCTGCTCCTAGAAACTTATTTGTTGTACAATGTACATCAGAAAATTGTGATGCCTAGTAGATGTACATCAAAAACGTTATGGACACACTTTAGAACTGAGCAGAATAATTTTTTTTGATCAAGATTTGCACTAGTATGCCTTTTTCCCTGCCAATTTCTTTCTTTACTTATTTTTGGTTTCCATAGGAAATTACAGCTTGTTTCTCTTTCGATTTTTTTCCACAGAAAACTAGGATACTCATCACAGCCATCGTGGAATTCTGGCATGGAGGAAAAAGAATGGAGATCTTCTCTTTAGAGCTGCAAGTAGAACATCAGTTTTATTTTACAGAGTGAATGCAACTCAGTCAAGCACATGTTCTTTCATGACTAGAGCCTTGGGTGGATTCTTAAAATAGTACTCATTATAGTTATTGCATCAAAAAGAATTTAGAGTTGTTTTCTCCAATTAAAATAATTGTGAAATTTAGTTGAAACTTATTTCTAAATATTGTTTCCCTGAAAAAACCTTAAACTTACAGAACTTACTGCCATGCCAGCCTGCCTGTTCCCCGTTGCACGCTAAAACTCTTCCCAACACGGTCCTTACAAGCCCGAGGCTTTTAACTCCCCTTCAAATATTTCCTCACAAAGAGTTACTACCAAAGGTCTGTACATTTTGGTGAAAACCAGCAGTCCCTGTTTAATCTGTAATGCACACCTACGTCCTGTCCACAGAGGCAGCAGTGTGCCACGCTTAGGAGCAGTGAGTTTTACCATCAAATCCTGGGTTTGCATATTATCGTTCAAGGAGGCAGCATTAGTTTGGGATGTATTCATTATAAATGAAATGTACTATTGCAACCAAATTACCTTTCAGCCTAAGAACACACATTTCTCTTTTTAGAACAATAAAGCTCCTTGGAGTTTTTTAGGTTACAGTGGTCATTACAGCCTGAATATCACTGTCAATGCTCACTTTTTAACAACTATTATAATGATTTACTTGTAGTATTGCCAACAAATCCACAGAACTCGAGCTGCATTGAGACTGTATGTTGTACAAATGGAATTTATATGATAATCTCAGATACGGATGCCTGCCACAGGCAGCGAGTGACAATTACCCAGAATCTGCTTTGCAGTACGCCCTCCTACCCTCAGACAAGAACTGTTCATGCTTCTAGAAGAGCAGGATTTTTTGAAGGGAATCTGGTTCACATCCAGATGTGGGGCTCAGAAAGAGAAGGAGGGGAAGGGGAGTGCATAAGGTTCCCTATGAGGAGGAAGAAGAGAAGGAGGCAGGGAGGCGAGTTGGTCACCCTCAAAGGCCAAGGCAGTGTGGAAGTGTGGGTAAGTGGGCAGGGGGCGGTGTCTCTTCTTTCCCCAAAACCATCACTACTCTTGTTTCATCACTTAATCTCTCTCTACTTGCAAGTGTCAACAAGTGTGTTTCTATAATTCATTCATTCATCATATACTGGCTAGAAGTATTACACACCTACGTCTCTTTAGAGATCACTCTGGTGATGATGTCAAGGAAGTTGCATAAACAGTTCCTGTTAAAGCAAATGAAGACTCCTCAGCTCTTGCTGTGAACTTTTTTCTCTGTTGTGATGAACGAGCACTTCATAAATTGCTCTGCAATAAACTCCACTTGTCTGCATTTATTAAAAAAGAAGAAGAAATTGGTAGCATTGTCCTCTTCACCTTCCTCACTATCCGGAAAAGAGTTGTGAAAAAAACCTGAGATTGAAACCTTGGTTTCTCTTACTTCATTTCATTTCATTTCATTTCATTTCATTTCAGTCTGGGTTTGGTGATGTGATGCCTGTACAAGGCACAGCAGGAGTAATGTGACTCCCTCAGTCTCCTTTTCTAGTAGTTACAAATGGCGAGTAGTTGCAGAATGCAGCAGCACCAGAATTGAAGAACATGAGAGAAACAGAAGCTGCACAAGTGCCAAATGTGTCTCATTTGTAAACTTACTCCTTCCTTTCTCCCTCCCTTCTTCACTCCCTCCTTCCTGTTTCTCCCTTTCCCTTTCTTTTTTTACTCTTCTTTTCTTTCATTTACTCTCTCCATCTCTCTGGGATTTCTGCAAACTCTAGAATAAGGACTCTGGAAACTACCATTAAGTCTCTTCCTTTTCTTAGTAGGACCCACCATTTTTCTTACTGTTTCCCCCCCCATAAGTTATCATTTGCCAGAAGACAACAGAAATCTGGAATGTTCCTCCAATTCATTTTTTAACATATGCTATATTTTTAAAGAGAGAGCACAAAGAAATGTAGGTTTTTGTCCACTGCACCTGTGCAATTTAAAACTTTTGTCCATGTCAGTACTTGGCCTTATGGTCACAACTTAGAAATCAACATTGACTTCTGAAGTACAAGTAAGGAACAGAGCATCACATCCCTGAAGCCAGAATTGCAGACAAGAATGGATCAGGACACGGCAGTGTGGTAACTGGCAGCAAACACTGAAGCATGCCTGGTGACCCATGAAGTGGCAGTATGGAGGGCACAGGACAGAAAAGCTGTACCCATTCTTTCAGCACCAGGGACCACCCAGAAAACATATGTTGCAAGATCCTGGGGAATTGAGATGACAGCTAATGGAAAACAGCTGCCAACAGCCACCACCCCTATACCTGTGCTCACATGCTACCTTTGTAGCTTGAAGAAGAATGATACACGAAGAAAAATGACACAGGAGAAATAGTATCATTATTTTTATTATCATCAAACATGACACATGGACACAAGCTTTACTGACTGCTACACCTGAGGAAAACCTAACTTTTCAGTATGTTATGACTGTACTACCACACTTCACATGAACACTAAATTACAGCAATTAAATAACATCAATAGTATCCCCATTCAGTATAATTGTTCCTTTTGTGAGATGTTAGAGCTTTGTTTTACACAGAAAATGCCTACCTGATACATGAAAATGCCACATTTCTCCGTGCTGACATTTAGAGACCATGAGGTATGAGACCTTGTTGCAGCCCACAGTTTCTGGGTAGCAGTGGGTCACACAGGGTGAGAACGTCCATGTAGGATTATGATCAGAGAGGATCCACCACAAGATAGATGTTCAGATCAGCTGTTTTGACTCATGTTTTCAGGCATAAATGTACATGCAGTCTCCCCTAAGTGAAGTCACACACCAGTAGGAAGGCTGTGCTCAGGCTGAAAGGGCCCCCTTTTTCACACAAAGCACAACACCTCAGCTGCTCACATGCCTGTGTGCCCTCTGTACTATGTCTGCACCCTTGTGTGTGTGCAGTAATTTTGTTCCTGATGTCAGAAAGTATGGGTATATCATCTCAGCTTTGCAGAAGGCAAACAAGCAAAGAAGGTAAAATGACATGCTCGAGTTGATAGTGCCAGGTGCGGTTCCAAGGTCTTGTGATTTTCGGTTTCCTATCGAATCATCAGGATACAGCAGGTCTCCAGGTGAATGCTTCTCCTCACCTCAAAGTGTTGCCTGGGGCTGACACAGCACGCAAAGGGCTGCACCAGGGACTCCAGGGAGCTGCAAACAGAGCTGCCTTCACACACAGGTTGGGTCCTCGGAGGCTGCAAAGGTTCCCTGCACAACCTCCTCGCAGAGGGACGCTGCCCTATAGCCTATGACTTGGAGCCAACCTTTTCACTCTTGAAAGAGCTTCAAAAATGTGAACATACTCTTGTTCACACAAAATACCTTTGAGTAAAGTATTACTACCTCTACCATACAGATGTAGAACTGAGACAGACCCCTTCAATACCTCTTTGAAAGTGGGTACTCATAAGAATAGCTAGAAAAGATAGGACAAAATGCTGCTTCACCAACTCATCTGCTTTTTATACTGACTAATATATGACTTTTTCTCAGCAGTAACTCCCATCTTCTCTGTCCTATCAGCTTCTCTTTCTGTATGTTATTTCATTATTTTTAAATTCTGTAGGGCAGGTGTCATATTCCTGCTCTGTGTTCATGTGGTACCTTATGCAATGAAACCCTGGTCACTGCCAGATGCACTTAAATGTTGTCAATACGTAAAAAACAAATGGTAGCAATTCCCTGATTATGCGGCATCTCCACATGCCAGTTTAACCTCAGATCTCATTTTTGTATAAATATCCAACACATGTAAAAGCCCAGCTAAAGGGTTAATCTGTGTATGCAATGAAATAAATATATTGTGTATTTTTAATGCTTGTATTTCCAGTAACCAGTTATAAATTTCCCAAATGTTTGTAAAATATCTGAAGTGTACTAGTACTGCATCTATAGCCACAGTGCTAACATTTAATCCCTCAGTGGAAAGCTTATGGACAATGAGAGAGAGAGAGACCTTTCCCCCCTCCTTTTTCTTGGATGTAACTTTATTTTATTGTGATATAAAACTATTACAATAATATTTGCTCCTTCAAGAAGCAACTTGTAGCATTTTTCACTTAATCAAACAGCCACCAGGGAGAATTTATTATGCAATTAATCAAAGTAAATAAAATGTTTCTGAAGATGCCTCCAACAGGTGCACATTATAGGCAGATGACAGCACTACAGTAGCTTAAAAAAAACCATACATCCTGAAAAGCAGAGTCTTTTTAGAATTCATTTTTATTTTCTTAAAATGTTCTCATTTTCTCTCTTTTACATATTAAAAACTGAAAGTTATTTGAGGAAGTGTAAAAAGTTTACAAGCAAATACCACACTGCTTTATACCTAAGAACCTTCTTAATTTTAATGATCTCATGAAAAATTGAGTAAGCTAGGGAAACAGTTTGGCGGATGTCATTGCTAGACCCACAACAAGCATTAGTCAAGCACAGAAGATAGCTTCGCACATTTTGTTCTCGGAAAACACCGTGGCAAAAATGAAGCTTCTAAGACTGGAGCTAGTTATTTTCTCTGCAAAGTATACCTACCGTTGAACAGAAAACAATCAGCTTTCAGACATACTTTAACTTTTTTTTTTAAAAATCACATTTAAGTACCTGTGACAGAACGAGTCAGATTTTCATTAGGTTCACTTCTAGAGCTCTGTCAGAATGTAGCCATGTAATTACATAGGAATTATAAAAAAAAAAAAAAATGAAGAGGACATGAAAGCAAAAATTCTTCAATTAAGTCTTATCTTCAGACTGTAAGCACATGCAACTGCAGACCTCCTAGGACTTTCACAGTCATTTATGCAACACAGAAATACTGAAATGACTTCAAATCAAGTTTTGGAAGGAGCAACAGCAAATCTTCCTCTGGCTCTCTGCCATGCCACTGTATTTCACAGTTTGCTGCTGTTCTGTCACTGTATCTCTCCAGTTTAAGTCATGCATTTATTTCCTGCTCTGGAGTGATCAAAGCTTTCCCATGTAAGACAGAACATTATAATTGCCAATTTCAAAGGGTTTTAGGAAGTTGCTTCGTAGATTTAAAATAATTAGCAACAGACTTAGTGCTCATCTAGTGAGATATCTTCTAAGTCTTACACAAGCATTAATTAATTATAGGTTTGACTAAGCCTTTAAGGTTTTGACTGTACTGGGAGCAGCATAATATGCTTCACCTCAGCTGAAAGCCTTGGAGATACGGGGCTTTAGGGAAGTTCAGTGACTCACCGGGGAAATGCATCTGTTGTCTCTATGCCATCTAAAGCATCTGATTTGCTACAAAAAGGAGCACATACTGTATTTTCTTCCAGGGCACTGCAGCAGTTGCTCACTCGGTTGCCATACCTGCCTGTGGCAGAAAACCTCCTGCTATTCCAACAGGGGCGGTGCAAATGCATAAATTTCTTACACAGACTAATGATACAGCTACACACTTTTGTGGGAGAGTTACAATGCACTCTTGTATCTAACTGGTTCACCTTCTGCAACACAAAAAAATCAGCGACTGGTCCAAGACTGAAGGATGCAGAGACTGCAGGGGTGCAGGGTAAGCAGGTGACTATTCAGAGATGCCCAGAAGACCTAGATAAGCACCAGACTGACCTGACCAGGAGATACAGCAGCATTCTCCATCAGGTTTCAAAACTACAGGAGACAACAGAAATGCTGGTGGTTTTTACATTGGATAGCAGCTAGATAAAAGACAGAAATAATCAAAATGACAGGGACTGGCATCCCATGTATCACTCCTTTTATGACAGACATAACCCAGCATGGTCCAGCTGCTGACCCAAGACTTTAAACCAACCCACAGAATGTATTTTCTTGCCCACTGCCCATCACAGACAGAGCGGCCCTCCAGCAGTACAGGCTGCCAAATACACATTTGTGTCCATCCCAGGAGAGAGATCCCTACTGCAGCCACAGAGTGACAGTGTTGTGGGGGTGTAGCAGGGGAAGATGGTAGGGAGCCACAGCAGGAGGAGGAGGAGGCCAGGGATTTGCTGCTCATACACGCGGCAGTTGCTGCTCTGGAGCAGGGTAGCAGGGGCACAGTGACGAAGAGAGGGCAAAAATCTTGTCTAGCACCTGGAAATGCTGCACTGAACCACCTTATCCCACCCATTGGACTGGATAGTTAGGTTTTCTCTTTCAAACTTTTCTACAATTCCCATCTTCAGCCTGGTACGGATTAACAGTGTTGCCCATCCCCAGCTGCTGTGCTCTGTCATACTGTGGATCATACTGCCCTCCACAGCTGGGGTTCAAACCCCAGTACATGGGAAAGGTTTAGGATTTCCATCTCCTGTTCCTTTGGCAAATGTTGTATTATTAGATGATGATGGGAAGTGTCCAGTATTAGCATCATATAGCTGGTTTAGGGGGTAGTAAGATCAACAGTTCTGAATTTCCCAAGTCTAGCCATCTAAACAAGATGTTTCAGCATAGTTATTTCCAATATGTGGCCCTGAGAGGCATGTCCCAGTTAGTTATTTTTTCGCAGTTCATTATCTACACTGATCTTTATTTTACCAGCCAAGCTTGCATGTCCCAGTACGGGGCATGCTGGCTGCTGTGAGTCCCAGTCTCTGCACACCCAGCATTTTGAGTTCCACTGCAAGACGATGAAACCCCTTTGATTTAATCGTACTCTGAGTAGGTTGAATTTCCTGTTGCTTTCAAGGGAACAGCAGATTTCAGGGTTACACGTGTTTCGAAAAGCTCTTGCACATCCAAGGAATTATTTAACTAATGAAGCAAACCATGAAAACCTGTATTAGAGTTTTGTACAAATGCACTCTTTACAATTGTGGTAGAATGTGTAGATCATATTAGAAAAAGCTGATTAGCTCATATTACCTTATTCACCAAAAACAGGACTAGATTTTCTGGTTGCTCCATATACATTTTCCTGTATTTCACTTGACTGCATGTAACCTGAAACTACTTTTTATGCATCACTGCCTTATTAGCTTCACCAGATTTAGCTGAACCTGTCTTCTTCCATTCAGCAGGGCAATAAGGACATTTTTAATCTGCTCTAAACTGCACTTGCAAAACGTTACTACGATGAATCTCTTTTCCTACGGTAAACACTTAAATAGTTGCAAAAGCTGATCGGATCATATAGGATGTGCACGTATTCCTAACAACAGGCTATATCTGTTCCTTTTGTCATTTTTCATAGAATCATAGAATCTTTAAGGTTGGAAAAGACCTCTAAGCTCATTGAGTCCAACCACAAAGTCCACCACTTTATCATATCCCCAAGTGCCACCTCCACACGTTTTTTTTAAGCACTTCCAGGAACAGTGACTCCACTACTACCCTGGGTAGCCTGTTTCGATGCCTGACCACCCTTTCAGGGAAGAAATTTTTTCTAGTATCTAATCTAAACCTCCTTTTTCATGAGTACAGCCACTGCTCAGAAAAATCTTTAGAAGATTTTGTGTCACAGTCTTATCACCTCACACAAAAAGTTTGGAACTCCCCATACAGACAGAGATGACTACTGCCACATGGAAACATACTTTGTCTGCTGATTCATGCATTACAGTGCATGAATCCCACAGTGGATAGCACAAACCAGAAAATACTGAAAAAATACTCAGACTAAAGGATATCTTTTCATAATCCTCAGGAATTTTTCATGGATGTATTTTTCACTAATGGATTAAAAGAATAATTTCTAGTCTAAGTATTCCTGAATGAATTCTGTTGAGTGTAATACTGTCTTGACCTTTAGTCAAATATATATATAGAGAGAGAGTAAATACAGAAATCTTTTATGTCTCTCATTCAAGACATACCAAAAAATAAACCTTTGAAATGGATTAGGCAATGATGCAGAAAATAAAACTCACAGAGAAACAAAATAAGGAATTTACATTTTTACCCAGTGTTTCTTTAGTTCTAATATATATTGATTTATGTTTGTTTGATTTTTTACCACACAGATAAAGCAGTAAGCAAAACACAAATCCCTTTTTCTTCGTCCCAAATAAAAGAGAAGGAACAAACAGGGAAAAAGAATTGTATCAGATATATAAGAATTCCACTTTAAAAGGGGTGCAGAAACCAATCAAGGAGAATCCTTACCAAGTTGCTGGAGTAATTTAACATGAGTAAACTACCACATGACTGCCTGTGTCTTTGGAGAAATGTGCATGTAGCGAGAAATGTGGCTGACAGAGAGGTCAAACCAATATTTATATGAGAATATGAGAGGTGGACGTGGAGAGGATTAATGAGAAATGGGCAGATGAGCCTAAGAATACTTTCACAATTCAGACAGTGCAAAATTTGACCCTGAAATAAAATGAATTGAAATCTTCTATGGTGAGAGTGAAAACACTGCTAGTTCTCTAAGATTTTCAATTGGCCAATATTTTAACTCTACCACTAGCCCCTGAAGTCATACAACACAATTTCAAATACTTTTCTTTGAAGGAAAAGTTTCTTACCTTGTACTTGTACAAGTAATCTTATTTAAAAAAGCAAGTGGTCAACAGCCCCAAAACACAATAAGCAAACACAAAATGCAAATTTTTAAGTCTCATGACTTTAGATTGTATTTATGATATATATAGCCTCCTATTTATATATTTATTTCTTTTTCTGTATGCATTTTGAAATGCTGAGAGGTACTTGAGATGCTAAGTGAGCACTCAGTACCTCAGCTTACAAATGCACCAGTCCATCGTGAGGAATGACTGGTTTATGTTGTTTTGGTGGGCAGCTGGCTGGCACAGCCAGGTGGACACTGCTAAGTTTTCTTATTTAGCACAGTTTGTGCCATGCTACTCACTGACAGGAACACCTAGATCACTGCCAGAGTTCTCTCCTGCTTCAGGTGCCACAGGCTCTTATAAAAACACAGTACTCTACAATTCCAAAAAAAATAACCAGGTTGGCATTTTGCTCCCAGTGTTAACATTGGACACACTTTTCAGAATTCCACTGTTGTAATAGTTAGGAACTTTCTTTGAATTTTCAGTATAAATTTGCACATTGCCAGTTTACAGTCATTTGAGTTTGTGTTAGCGCTATCCTAAAACTTAAATAGGTCTTCTGGAACTTTTTTTCCTTGGCGCTCATCCAGGATTTATTTGTGCACATAAGCCAGAAGTAACTACTGTGATCTGTGGATCTACAGTGATATACAGGGGTTTTTTTAACACAAACCTAAGGTGTGTTAGGAAAAACCCAACAAAATGACACAAAGTAAGTTTTTCTGCAACATTGCAAGACACATGAAATGCAAAGGTAGTGACCAAAACTCAAAGATGATAGGGGAGGAGGTAGGCACAGACCACACAGGACTTGCCCCAAACTCTGTGCAAATGACAGGTGGATGGGTTGTGTGGTGAGTGCACCATTTGGCGTGACATGTCACAGACACCTAACTGGAGTGCTCCAAGAAGCTGGAAGAAGGCTCCTGGGCCTCCCAGGAAGCCCCGGCCTGACAAATTTGTTAGTTATCATATTTAGACATGCCTATCAGAATAAGAGTTGCAAAAGGAACTGACAGAAATAACTGGCATACACTTGGAACTAAATGACTTTTCTAAATGGCTAGAAATAGATCAAACACAGTTGGTCAGTTTGGGGAATGGAGCCAGAAGACAAATTGCCTGGAGTAATATTAGGTCCCTTTTATAAAGCCAGCTGTTACTCTGATCATTAGCTATTTAGTCTCAGCGAGCAGATGTTTTTCTTTTTGGGAACTTCTGCTGAAATCATGGCGTTCAGCATATAAAGCAATTGAAGAATCAAGTCTTTTTTTAAACGCTTCATTTTTCCTCAAAATGTTTGCTTTAGCTCTCAGAAAGCTTTCAGTTTCTTTGGTATATGCTGCCCCTGCAGAACATTACAGATTTATCTTTTCTAAGGATCTGACAGCTTTGAAAAATAGCATTATTTTTGGAAAAATGTATTCTGAAGAATTATGATACAAACCAGTCTAAATCTCAATGAATTCACTAAATCCTTCCATTTTCTTTAGGAAAATATTTCATTTGGTCTGGATAGCTTATTAAAACACACAAAAAAAATCTGTCCTGATTAAAGAACTTACCATGACTTCCAAGAAAATTTTAAATGAGTCAGAAATTCTTTGTCACATTCTGTTAGAGAATTTACAAAACCATATCTTTCACTAAGATACATGTGATATGATTTATTTTTATGCAACATCCTTAATTTATAAGATTTTGAAGACCAATTTTTGTAACATGATTTTAACCCAGTAAAAGTAGTCTGGACGTCTCTTATTTTGCCATTCCGCGTCACTGTTTAACCACCTCTTCACTGCTTTACTCCTATCTTAGGGAACAGATAAGTGAGGCAGTGAAGATGGATACCTTTTCAAATGTTACCTACTTTATATTTCAGCCTCCAGGTAATCCAATATTTAGCAGAAGTTTTTTGGCAATGAGGACGACAATTCACAGCCAGATTACTAATGGATATACTGCTCCCAAAAACTCTTAATGAAATCTCTCACTGCTCAGGTGAGAAGTCCTGGTATCTTCATAAAGAAATATAAATTGCTGAATGCTACCTGCACAGTAGGATCTTTAATATTTCAATATCACAGGGAAAATGTCAAAGTAACTGCATTCTTTGAGTTTAGTGAAACATAAAGGGGAGTAGGAAAAAACCAAACATGTCACCTTGTATGTCTAACTGGATGCTGCAAAAATCTTAGGCAAGGAAATAGTGCTTTTTATATGGCAAGTAGCTAAACCACATCTAGCCTATTTTTTAGCTGCTGAATCTGAAGCTGTGGTGCAAAGGATGTATTCAATAACCTTGACTTAGAAAAAAAACTCGAGTGCAAGATGGCTTTAGCAGAATCATCCACCTGTCATGCAATAGCAGTAGGCTCCAGAGCCCTGAAACTCAGGCAGCTCCACCGTCTTCAGGTGATCTAAGCAACTGAATTCAGTAACAAGCAACCAGCTTGCCCAAATGGTACTCAGCTGACCAGGACAGCTGATGTCAAATGCTGCGTTGGTGGAAACACATTTAAGCTTTGCCCACCTTTGAGAGGTTAAGTGCAGCCTAGAATTCCCTTCTTTAAATAAGTATCTGGAACTATTAAAGAAACAAGCAAAATCTGCTCTTTTTTAGAGCACAACCAGAGAAAAGGCAGGGGTAGTGATTTATGCATTGTATCCAGCAAGTACATAATGAGATACTGAGTAGGAGCAGGCATAAGACCTTGTATTTCCTATCTTGCTGTAGTGTCTTACTAATTCACAGTCCTTGCTTCAGAAGCCTGAAGTGGATGCTTAAGGGACAGTGAGAAAAAGGCAAACTTAAGTGCTGGAAAATTTTCTTGCAAACTCTCCCAAGTGCCATTTCCAGCTCCAAAAATTCCTGAAATAGATATGGTTTCCAACTGCTTAGCAACCCTCTTTCAAGATTTTGTCCAGAATCCTCTCAAAATATTTTTCTAAAAAAATTTTTTAAAAATAAGCTAAATTGCTTCATATTACACAAGAAGTATGAAAAGTCTTCTCATTTGACAAAACCTAATGTTTGGAGACAGAAGATGTAGGCTCAAATCCCTTTATCTCAGACCAGTCCTCCTCTCTAGACCGTCTTGGTAAAATGCTTCAGTGACTGGGCTACAACATGAGCAGGTGGCACAGCCATCCTCTTGTCCTTTGTCCCGAACAGAAGTAGCAGCAGCCAGATCAAGACACCTGATTCTGTCAGCATGTATTTAGGGAAGCCTTACTGACTTAGGGTTCAGGAAAGTCATCTGAAAGGATATTTGGGTTTGGATCCAATGAAACTTTGGAGTTAAAGAGGCACTGAGATGCACACAATAAGGTCAGGTAAGGCACATGCAGGAGAGGAACTAGAGCTGCCTGAAAGCTTCCCGGGAAGCCGTCAAGGTACGAGCTGAGTCAGGGAACCTTTTGATTAGGATTTTGAGTTCAAACACCTAAGTTACACAGGCATCCTGCTTTCATTGCTGATCTTTCCTCATCAGATGTAGGATAGTACTTTCATCGTCCTCGTGACTTTCACCACAATAATGATTTCTGAAATTAACTAACTCAAACAATAGCTCCGGGGATCTTCAAATAGTGATGAAAAATACTGATTTGTAGTGTGAAATATAGCTACTTCCAGTGGATCAAAGAAAACCAAAGTCACGTATAGGCAAGATGTAGAAGGCAATAGGAGCTCTTGAGAAGCATGCCTCATCTAGAATAATCTATGACGCTTCTACACAGTGTCTACTTTACTTAAAAAGTCTATTATTTCACCTCTATCAGATAGCGCCACAATTACCAGCCAGTGATGCAAAATAAGGAAAATAAACCCTCACCTTGTTTCTAAAATCTCCAGTTATTCCCACTTTAGCCTCAAGACTGAACTGATGGACCAACATCTAATTTCTATTTGTAATTTGTATTCAACAAGCAACCTGCACCATACCTTCCTACGAAAGTATTCTGCTGCCAGCAGTTCCTCAACAACCTGCAGGAGCCAAGTTTCATTTATAGTCCCAGCCTCTTTGAAATATTTGCTATCTTTCATTTAGTGGATTTTGTTTATTTAATACTGTAAGTCCTTTTCTTCCTGTAGATTCATCTTTCTAATACAGAAGGCTTGACATGTATTCAAAAAGGTAACTTTTGTCTTTATGGGAAAAGAAGCTTATTGAATAGCCAAAGGATGTCTTGTACAGGAAAGCCACATAAATGGTGCACGAAGCTGTGAGAACTGAGCTGTTAAATGGGAGCTGGGGGCTCCGGAACTGCCACAGACTTCCAGGCCCTACGGGGAATACTGAGAAGCACGGCACATTTGAAGAGGAATTGAAATTGTCAGGGAAAGAACAGAATCTGTCCACCCTTAAATTCCTAATTAGAGATCTCGTAGTTGGAAGCGGCCACTTAAATGATGAGCACTGAAAATCTAAGGAAATAGCCTTCCTTAAGAAATGGGCAAGTGCCTATTTTCATAAATTAACATCCTAATTTACAATACAGATTATAATTATAATATTTTCAAATTACCATCTTGTTTTTATATATACTATTTACTTTCTGTCCAGGAATCCAGATAGAAGGGTAAATTCAGAGATGAAGTAAGGCCAAATGCAATTTAGAAAACTCTCCTTATAAATTGTATTGATTCAATGTTGGACACTACATAACTATTTTAGATATGTTCCACAGACGACTAGTGTGCTGAGTAAATATTTGGCTACACTGACATTAATTTTAAAATGCCATTCATTTTGTCACTTTTCATACCTGCCAGTATTTGAACCGAAAAGAAATCCATACTGTATATTTAGATTTTGATATATACAAATCTCTATGGTACAAAAATGTGTAACATATACCTGGCCATAATATAGATGGTTAAGGTAGAAAATAAATCAGTTCTAAAATTCTTATTTTTTGTTTTAGATATGGCAGGATTCAATTTCTCCATAGGAGCCATGTATCATCATCCATAGGAACATATAATCTTAAGTGTAAAACGTGCTAAAGCATTAGAAGTAGCATACATTAATATTACTGTGATGTAATTCAGTTTGAAGTGTGCCAAATAACTGGCCTACAAAAATATTGTCAAAATAAGACGTTAGTGCAAAAAAGAAGGATCTGATCCTACAGTCCTGTCACAGTCTAAGGGCTTACTGGGTCTGAACACATGGACATGAGAATGAACACACAGTGCGATTGGATGCTTTAGATTCTCATTACTTTTAGTTGTGACCCTCCAGTAAAGAGTGCAGAGAAGTTGCTTTCATGTAGATAGTGAGGTGCACGCTGCCTGATAGCTTGGCAATACTGTCCTCATGTCAGTTACAGAAGAAAAACAAGAATATTTAGGGAACTGTTACCACCTCTGTGCAAATAATGTCATGGCACAGGGATGCCAGAAACAAACTAAAAATGAGAGAGAGATATTTTCTAGACAGTGAGAAATTAAACTGAGACACAACTAATGAAGAAATTCATAGATTAATTAGTTGCATTTTGAAAGGCAAAACCCTGGTCGAGGTCAGACAGTGATAGCAGTAAGATGCAGATCAGCTAATTCTAGAGCAACTTTTTCCCTTATTTGGGGAAACTACCCATACATTTTGCTAGTGAGAGCATGGAATATTTTTAACTCTTGCCTAAATATTTACACTTGTTTGACTCAAATTTAACCACAATTACAGTGTAATTTGTTAAAATATGTTCCCTTTTCGATGAACATTTTCTGGCCTACACAGATTCATAAATAGTCTACTTATTGAAAAGACTCCAGATATTACTTCCTTAGGAACAACGCCACAGAAGGCACAAAAAGGGCACACCTCATTAACTTTCAGGTTATATGGAACACATCAGTAAGCCAGGGCAAATTTTCAAAGAACATCTTCAGTCTGAGATATATGCAGGCTGAAGATTACAGATTCATAAATTTCTCATTTAAAATAAAAATGTAAAAAACCAAGTGAATTGTCCATGTAGGGTTGGGTTTTTTTTCCCTTTAATCTAAGTAAAAGAAAGAACTTAATAGGAAATCTCTAACTACACAGTAGTAGTGTTCACAAACAATTGCATAGGATTTCTTATGAGCTCTTACTTGTGACTGAATAGCATCTCACTCCACAAGTTTCATTGAACTTCACTGAATGGCACTCACTGAGAGTACTCAGACAGTACCCTGCTCCATAAAAAATTACATCCGTTCTTGATGTAATCAAGTTCCTTGTCTTCAGTAACACTGTGAAGGAAGGTGCTGTTCATAACTCAGCAGGGATATTAGAATTAAGCTCCTAAGCATTTCTTCAGCAAGACAGAGAATGAACTGTCACTGTCTTGTCATTCCCAGAAGAACTTTTTGCCTCTCTCTGCTCTAATAGTTTATTCCCTCAGTGAGGGTGACTTGGCTGCCTTGTCTTTTTCGGACACGCATGAGACAGATTTCCCTGGTGAATCTCCCAAAGTCAACAGCAAATCCCCCAATCAGATTCACTAGGAAGGACCACTTATAAAGCTCTGTACCAGACCAGCTGAGGACTCAACAACATTTTTTGAGACTACAAGAAAATGAGTCTGGGATCTACGCATTGCCTAGCCTCACACTAATAAGCATAGGCTCCACAATGCAAAGGCAGATTACCATGCTCTCCTGCACAAAACCATTCACAGAGCCATGGGTCTGGTTTATTCTGCACGAGAAATATTTAATGGTAAGAGCCAGACAGTCCCATCCAGTTCTTCTCTCTCACCAAACCCTTGGAACCATACATTGATGGTATGCAATAATTTATTTTATTTTTTATAAAAAAACCCCTCAAACAAAAACCACAGAAGAAAATAATATCAGGATTCTGACTAAGTGTTTGTTTCTATGAACTAATGCTATCAGATTATACATATTTGTTATGGAGAGGCACTCGAACAGGAACATATTCAAATCAAATCTGATTAAATCAATCTAATAGCCTGTACAGGTTATTCATTCTTGGGAACAATCATACTGTTGAACACACTGAGAAGTCTAGCTCATGAGTCTTCAGAATGATGCACCATTGAGACCAAATCAATCCATCACATCTAGAAAGGGGGTCCTCTTCAGGTCAGGTTTGAAAACAATAGTGTATCAGTCTAGAGAAACAAAAAGTAGCTGCACTTACAGCTTATGAAAATCTTTTCCCAACCTGTCAGATCTTGTAAATTCATGAATATAACATATGTATGCACAACAAGTACCTAAGCATTACATTATATAAAACCAGTTTATTTGTAATAAGATGCTAGATGAAATTACTTAAAACAAAACAAAAGGTTACAAAAGTTATGTTTATGTCTTGCATTGCTTCCAATGTGATAGGATCACCTGAATAGGGAAGTTCTTTCCAAAACTGCATAGAGTTGTATTACATTATGATCATATCATCGTATACTTGATCTGTTCTCAAACATTTTCATAATACCTCCACACAAATGTAAAAACATCTCCTAATTTTTTTCCTTTGAGTAGTCTCGGGAGTACATCTGATTTTAGGAAACAGGTTGGCAACATAAGAAAGACATTATGAAAACTTATCAAAAGTTTTATAATAGGCCATTCTTTGCCATAGTATAAGAGAATTATTAGAAGTAAGAGAATTGGAGTAAGCACCTTATTTTTAGGAATAGGTTAGTTTAAAAGTGACATTAAAATGTTATTAATGCCCTTACGAAGATCATACATTTTAACTGAAGGTCAGTTACATTCATCACATTTATAGCTGAATCATTCCACAGTATTTTCTGAAAAGAGGCAAAAAATATTTTTCCCACAAAATTTTAAAAAGTAGTTTTCTCTAACTAGCAGAACTTGGTACGAAATCGCTTTTACTGCGAGTAACCTAACCCCGATCTTTGTTTGTAGAGCTGCATGGTTTCAGAAGCAGCACCACCTAATGGGTGACAAATGTAGGTTAGCGACTACTTTGTCACCACAGACCTATTGTAAGACTGGTTTTGTACACATAGAGGTGAGGCTCCCAAGTTCCTCATACTGAAATACAAGCAGCCGACTGGTATTTTCAAGTGATCTATTTGATAAAAGCTTATAAATTCAAACCGATCATCCAACAAGATGCAAACCCTGCCAGGTAAGGTGCAAGTATTTATCTGACGACGTACGGAAGAGAGCACTTCTAGCAGCATCAAGTGACTCACGCTGGTTATAATAAACATCCTATCGTGTATCAGGGCACTGCATGATTTTTCGGATGGACTCCAGTTGCACAGGTCTGCATGAGCTGAAAATGAATTTGGTTATGTAAGCAGTCCTACTAAAATCTATATATGAATCCATATTCTGTGTGCGGGGTCCCACGTGAATGAACGACTCGTAATTTGCATGGTTTAGGGCAACCACTGACGTTACCCGTTCAGGGAGAACGAGTCCTTTTTTGAAGTGAAATTTTGCACCATCCCCTTCTCTTCGGAACAGTTCATGCGAGAGCCTAAAGTAACACCTCACATCCCACGTCCCCAAAGAAGCTCGATATCAGAGCATTGCTGGGCATGGATTTTCTCTCTCCCCCTGTCACCGGCGCACACCCGGTCCCTCCCCCGCGGGTGCAGGCAGCCCAGCGGGGCCGAACCCCTGGGAGGGCTTGGCGGGGCGCGCTGGGGGAGCAGAGGCAAGGTGGGCTGGCGAGCCCCGCCCGGAGCAGCCCGCCGGTGCCGGGGGTGGCGTGGGGTACCGCGCATCCTCGGTGCCCAGCGGCTGAGGTAAAAGGGGTAGGAGAAACGCTCCCACCCGTGGTATTGACAGCGTGTTTTCACGGTGTGGAACAGGCAGGGACTGCGCCTGCATATCTAAGCAAAAAGAGATCAGAGAAACCAAAACCCACCGGAGCCCGGAGAGAAAAGTTGTTGCGAAGCCCGAAGATGAATTCATGCAGATATCACTCACCCACTCTGAGGATACAGATGAGCTGGATGCAGGCAACCAAGCGCCCGAGAATGAGCATGTCCAAATCGTCCCTCGCCTCCTTCCGACTGCCTGCCTGCCTGTCCGGCTGTCTCAGC
>VZTA01025039.1:164465-213528 GCA_013398855.1 Mohoua ochrocephala | reverse complement strand
GGGCGCGCACCGCGATGGGCAGTCGTGGGAACGGGCGCGGGGCATCGGCGGCGCTGGGAGCGCAGCCGCCTCTAAGGAGGTGCCGTTTGCCGGCTGCTCCCTGCCCCGGGAACCGGAGGGGTTGCGTGTTCCCTGGGAACTGGAGTGGCAGCGGGGGAAGGGGCTGGAGCCGCGGAATATCATTATCCGACGGGGAAGTGGGTCAGGGCACAGGCACTGGCACCGTTTCTGCGGGAAGTCAAAACAAGACCAGAAAAAAAAGAAAGCAAAACCCACCCAAACCAGAAGTGAAAAATGAAGGCAAACAAATACCAGGTCCCGCGTATTGGCAAGTGCGGGGCGGCGGGGCGGACACCGGGCCGGGGGGGATGCAGAGCAGCACGCGTGGGCCCGGTGCGGGGCCCCGACTGAACCCCCCCTGCCCTGTACGCACCCCGACCCGGTGGGAGTGGGCACCCTGCCCTCTGGGCAGCGCCTGCCTTCCCACGGCCTTCCCGCGCCTAGCTGAGCCCTCATGGGAAAAGATAAGTGGGGGCTGAAAACACCCCTGACAAACGTAAGAGATTTTGGGAGCGTTGGATGGTACACACGGTCCTCGGCTTCATCCCAGGCTCGCCGAAGTGCAGCCCAGGAGCCGTGTGAATGGTCCCTGTGTTTGTGATACTGTTTGCATCCGAGTGAAACGGTCTATTCTGCACGGATGTGATGCGACTTTTAATGGTGGGCAACTTAAGTGTAAAAACACTTGGTGCTTTATAGGTACCCTGCTCTACCGAGCCTGTCAGTCCTCAGGCACAGGAGCTGCATCTGCAGCTTGTCCTTCAAAGAAAGTAAAAACCCCATCCTGAGTGTTTCTCATTTCAATGTCCACCTGCTTTACCTGGCTATTTGGGAGGTTATGAGCTATCTTGACATTAAGCAAAGTAGAAATTTCAGAGTGAACAAGAGTTAGAGGAGAAAGTGCTCAAGCAGCCAATTGTATTTGGAAAGCAGACTGCAGATGTGTCTTCTCATGCAAGGTCAGCATCTTTCAGAGTACTACAGAGTTTAAATACAATAGATGGGTTCATTAGGAGAAGGTTTAACTTGAGTGACAGTTCTTGTTAAATGGACTTTTGGTATCATGGGAAGAAACAAGCTCCATGTGCTGAGCTTCACCAATAAAAAACTATTTTAGGATTATCCTAAGGGGAAATGTTAAAGATTTTAGTCAGCTGATTTTCATGTTATTGAAAGAACCTAAATACCAGGAAAAAACTATAGTGATTTCCAAACCCATATACAGACAAGCATGCACAAACACACTGATACACATATGGAAGACAAGATACTAATACAAATAGTTAATATATTTGAGACAAACTCCAGCTCCAGCACCATTTTTCAATTGGCTTATTTTCTCAGTAGGCATAATACAGTATTGGATAGCAGTGTGTAAAGGTATTACTGTAATATACAGAGGTATCATTGTAATGTACAGTATAAGGCCAGAGCCTGCAGTAATGCCTGACTCTCAGGCTATACCTCTGCTTGCCTTTCCTCTCAGCATGGTAGGCAGACATAACTCAGTTGTGTTGCTTCTAAGTACCCATGAGCTTGCAGCAACTTCCAGGCTCCCCCTCTGTCCGTATTGGAGCCAACTTTTGAGCAGTTTGGTGACTTTTTAATCTCCAGGTGCTCAGCTGTGGCCAGAGGTTTGTGACTGTTTGAAAAGACTAAAGAACCTCCCCTTAACAGCTGCTAACCTGATTAGCTGCCCAGGTACATGCTGGAAAAGCTTTAGATAGGTCAGTGTATTCCTCTCTTACAGGGTTTCTTTAAGAATTCCTTTTTATTTGTGCCATGAATAAGTTACCCATCATGAACACATCCACGCTGAAGGGTAAGCGCAGCATTCACAGAGGGCACTACTATTTCCTAGTTTTCCATAGTAATTACTACACAAGGAGGCTCTGGACTGACTCGGTCATTATGCTGACAGTTAACTTTTAACTTTCAGTTGGTAATACACTATAATATTTTACAAGGTGAATGATTAACATTTAAGACAGATCACTAGTGAATGTCTCTCCATCATTTAGACTCTCCATCATTTCAAACCTTTACATCAAAAATTTAGTCTCTTTAAAACATGACCACAGATGCCTACACTAAGCAACTCGTCTGCAGTTTTATAGCCTATAATACAGAGATAATTAGGATGGATTAGATGGTTTATCTCTGGCCTTTCAGTGAATATGCATAGCTGGCCAGAATAAGAATTAAATTATAATATCCTGATGTGATAATACTTTACAGCTGCTTTGAATAGGTGTCAGTGGTTTTGAAAAGACACAGGACAGAGGCCAAGTGCTACAATTCCCTTCTGGTTCTTGAGCTGGGGAATGGCTGGGGAGAAAGCTCTCTATGGTGTATGAAACACTTGGCTGTGATAGGGTGACACTTCATCTTTGCCTTCAGCTGTCAGTTCATGATGATTTAGCTTGTACTGTGACAAGTCAAATTGACAGAAAGTAATTTGGAAATAAACAAATGTGTAAAGAAAACAATTCACTAGCTCAAAACATGATTTGTATTACTGCTTCCGCTCTCTCCTGTATGAAGTATAAATAACCCAGAACATGACACAGGAGCAAGCAGATGTGAAATGGACTCGTAGTTAACATTACAGATTTCTGTTTCTTTAAAATTTACTGTTCTTATTGATGACTTATCAATGAAAATATGGCTTATTTTCCTCACTATACTGTATAGTAAATATTTTGTGGATTTGCATAAAGCTATTTTTTTCAGTACACAATATTTCTACTTGTACTTTTATGAAACATTGGCAAATCTTGATGAGAAACTGGTCCCTGCTTAGTTACGGTAAAACTTTTCTCCTTTTGAAAAGCCTTTCCTTTTGTTTTTAAATTTCTTTAATGTTCAGCTTTCTTTTCCCACCTGATGTTAAATATTTTCCTCAAATCTGCTCTTTTTATCAATTGCAACATTTTTTATAGTCAAAATGAACTTTTTCTCAGTGTTGATACTGTATTTCCCTTTGTATTGTGCCAACCTTGTTAATTTCCAGGGTGAGTCATTCCATGGTTCCTTCAGCTTTTAAATTTTTTTTCTAGCTTTGAGTGCTTTATGGGTGTTTTTTCACAAAGATGTCAATTTCTTGTGGCATTTATCTTCTTCTCTTGTTCTCATTTTCAATGTCTTTGATATTTGTCATCCATTTTTGGGTTTACATGNCACTACACCACCAGTTTGTCTTGATATGTATGGAACAGTAGGTTAACAAAGAATTTGGTGGACTTCCATCTTTAGTTTCTAATTTGCTGGAGAAACCCACATGTAATCTCAAGATATTAAAAAGATGTGCGCAAAACACGTGTTGTCCTGCAATGAGTGTCACTACCATCATTAGGACTATCATTCAGACACATGATACAAGACCAAAACCCAAATTCATTAGGAGTCATGCTGAAATCAAATGTGTCTGATCTGTCTGGTTAAAATACTGGTTTTCTTCAGAGCACTTATTCCCGTGGGTGTTTAATATTAAATGCCCCCCTACGTGGAGAAGTGTTAGCACGGGATCTCAAATTTTTTTTTTTTGGTAATAGTAAGATACAAAATGAAAGTAAACTGGCTGTTTTTGTCTACCTCAATTTTGTTCGGCATGTTAGAGTTTCGGGATCATTAAAAACCAATCAACAGGTACATAAAGATATTTTTCCCATATTTTAAATGAGTTCCATTTTTTGCACTCTATCTCGTGTTACTTTCTCTTTTTTTAATTGGTCTGAGGCATTACTTTCCCAATTCATCTGCCTCCAAGAACACAAAAAGACAGGAAAAATGATGACTTTGAACCTTTTTTTTGGCCCTTTCCTAAAGAGAAGATGTAACCCAATAGATTTTCAAAGCTAAACCAAATGGCAGTACACGTATATATTTTCCTCTCACAAAAAGATCAAAACTTGACAGTTTGATAGCAGCCAGGTGCCATCAGACTCTTGGAAGGGCTGTGTGAGAGACAAAGTCTATTCACATAATCTGGTTTTATTATTTTACTTCCCTGTAAGAACCAGTTGAAAAAAGCGGAACTGTTAGATGCACTAAAGAAAGCAGGGTTTAAACTTGTTTTTTTAGATAGCTGTCTGTCTGGCCTAGCCATGGAAAAGCCTTCAACACCACGTCTTCTGGCAAAGCAAATGAAAGGTTTGTGGGCTAGAAATCTTCTGTATCTGTTTCTCCCAGCTTTACCAGGTGATTCTGAGATAAACTCCACAACTCCCTACCAGCTCTGTCTGTTTTGGCAAAACCAGTCTGTACCTAGCTGATTCTTTAAGTGTCAAAACAGCTGCCCCTCGTTAAGTCTGATGAAGAATGACCTTCTAACCCCACTATGTACCAGAGCAGAGTGATTATAGAGTATGAGAAGTAAGCAATGATGGACTGAAAAGCAAATTTTGAACATTACGTATATATATGTGTGTATATACACACACATTCATACATGCATGAGCACCGAGTCAAATTAGTGTGCATTTCCTTCATGCTTGTTTTTGGCTGTTTGATCACAATTTACCCCTCTGCTATGTAGCCCTCAACACCACTACTTGACACCCACTGCTACGACTCAACACCTGTTGTGAACGAGTGTTTCCAACATGTTTCATGAAGGTTGGTTCTATTTTTTCTGCATGAAACCTTTCTGTGAAGAAAGATACACCACTGGCTGAGTTTCTGACTATGTTTTCATCTCTGTGAGAACCATGACTGTGTCATAAAACTCTTACTCCAGTGGCAAATCCCTTCCTATGTTCTAGACAAATGGATATGCCTCTAGGAGCATTTGGTCATTTTCCATCCTGCTATGCAGCAAAAAAATGAAAGAAGGAAATGAAAATAATGTTTCATACTTCTGTTTAACACTCCATTTCATTTCTACTTGGATTATTAAATGTAAAATTGGGAACACAAAGCACAGCTTTGACCATACTAGCACATCATCCCATTGCCTGGTTACCTGTTAGCAGCACAGTAGTTTCCCGCAGAGACAGATAGGGCTAACTCCTGAAATGATAAATGAAGAGTGGGCAGGAGTGAATTATTTAACATCCAATTCCCCCCTAGTCTCCAAACACAGAGCAGTGTGACCTCCTGGGAGGTTTAACTTTTGCTCAGCTTTCTATGGAAGGCTGTGTAGAAGCAGGTCTGCCTTACTGCTGGGGACAGTGGCAGTGTGCAGAGCTGCTCCCAGCTCCTTTGCAGCCTACCCGGGCACTGAATTTTGTCCTTCACTTTGAGGCACATAAGGCACCTACTGTCTTTCATGTCACCCATGCAGTGAGCTGTGCCTACAATTTCACGTGCCCCCTTCCCCTCCTGCTCTTAGCGCTGGTAAAGCTCTCGTTAAGGAGTGTAAAGAGGCATTTTCTGTGCCAGTGAAGAAAATTCTTTCAGTCAGTAACTGCAGAATAAGGCACTGTTTTCAGTGGTGTCGATGATTAAAAGGCTCTTTTTCTGCTGCCTTCTTTTAATGATAGTGTACATCCTGACAGGAAATTTGGACAAATAAAACCAAAATGTATACTTTCAAAAACATCAATCCAAAATGGAAAACTGCAGTGCATGCTTAAGCTATGTCTTAAAGGCATGCATGGACTCAAACAGTTGGTCCTGCAGAATAAACCCCATTCCTACATATGCAGCAGGCTTTAACAATAGCCCATTTAGTAGTAAATAATAAACAATTAAATAAATAAATCTCCCTGGAACAAGCCATTAAACTGAGATCTACTAGGTCAATTCCAGTCAAAAGCAAGTTGTTTTGGCACATTCACAGATTCATCGAACAGTTTTTCCGATGCTGACGTCACGTTTGTCTTTTTTTTTCCTCTTTTATTTGTGATTTTGGTAGCATTCTTCTTACAGCAAGTGCTGACCTACAAGCACAATAGATATGAACTCCCTGGAACAATTTATCATAATCATCATGCTTGGGTAAACATTGTTGATGATGCTGCACAGAGGAATTTTCAAATAATTCATATTGAATGGTAGGAATACTTCACTGCTGGAAAATGAAGCACGGGTGGTTTTTTTCTTAAATACATGTTTATAATTTTATTCCTGCCCTTTTTTTTTTTTTTCTTATAGCAAATTGTAGCACATTCACAATATGTGTTTCAATTTTAGCTGGAGTAAGAAGCTATTTAGATTATGGATATGAATTTGCATATTATGACTGCTGTTATTCTCATAGCTTTTAAATATATAAGTCTTTTTGAAATCTATTATTCAGCTGGGGTGAAAGTACACAGTAACAAAACAACAGCAAAATATGCTGATATGCCATAACCCATATCAAAAATAGCAGCTATTTGTCAGTATTCAGGGTATCCACAAAATAAATTCTCAACTCCTCCTCCTTTTGACAGTACCACATGTTGCTAGTTCATTGATAGGAAAAAAACCCAGAGGCAGACATGTTGGATTCTAGTACATAGAAACAAAATGCCCAAGTTTCCCAAGTAGGGAAAGAAATAACTAAATAAAACAATGTTCCTTCTTAATTCTAAAAGCATTTCTGGCAGTCATTCCATTGTAAAGGCTTATAAGATTTCAGAACGTCTGTTGTTAGAAAGAGTAACTTCTGAAATTTGAACAAAATATATTTAGAAAACATAGACTTATCTTAGTTCGCTACTAAAACTTCAGAACCACCTATCAACTGTGGTAACTGAAGTATATCAAATTTAATATGTACAAAGAAATATGTGACACATGCACAGAAAGGAATTCTATATTCTAAAGGAAAATTTTGAGATCTGAGATTACTCTTGCCACTCACTGTTTGGTATTTGGGGTTATGATAGACAGTTGTATGAAAAGTCTTGCTCAGTACTTGGTAGATGTCCAAAAAATGGCAAAAACATTCTTAACAGAGAACAAAACAGACAATATCATTACTTATGCCACTCTATAAATCCTCTCCTTTCTTGGTGCTTCTAATTATGACTGAAAGAAAATTATTCCTTAGGTTCTGTTGTTTGGGGTTTTTTTCCTCACCACACACCTTCAAATACCAAAATTTTCTTCTCCAAAGAACACCTCAAAGATGAGGTGAGATGGCTTCTATGTTTAGGGAACAAGAAGGAGTAAATTTGAGGAAAAAAAAAAAGGACAATCTGAGATTCCTCAGTCTGGAAGAGAGACATACCACGACCAAGGTCTGTAGAACCAGATCAGATCATGAAGAGCATAGATGAGGACTGCTCACTTGCCCAACAGGAAGAACTGCTGGCAGCAAATGAAGCCAGCATGAGCCAGGTTTGAAAAGACTCCAACCCCAAAGTTCTTTCTGTGATTCGATTCAGGCCTGTGAAAATCCTTGGTAATGGCGTTCTGGATTCAGTGTATTTATGAGAGTTCAAGGACTGGCTAACAAGAGTTTAGAAGGTTACTAAATGCACATGTACCATCAGTCTTAGTAAATCTGAACATACTGCTGGAGAAAGATTCATGGGCTGAGGTAAGTTCTGTGCCTCTCAGAGGTTAGGGATGGGCAGATGTTCCCTCTTTCTCCAGATCAGTATCTCTCCTCTCTGCAGGAATGACTGTTTTCCATGCACCAGTCAAGGAGACAGTCCTTCTGTGTGCTTAGGAACATGTGTGTTCTATTTTATTCGGCCTCCTCCTTCTTCTGTGGTGGAAATGAGGAGATATCTTTCATCCTGCTGTGGTGCTTGGCAGAACAGTGTTTGGGCACTTGTGGGACAGCTGGGAGAGAAAGCAGGCAGGCTGATTTAGTCAGAAATAGGAGAATGGGGAGAAAGGCAGGCTTTTTGCACTCTGCGGTTTGGGGATTGATTGTGTAAATGTTATATGTGAGGAAGGTGGGCTACCCTGTATGAGAGTGGGAAACTGGGATGTCATCAATGAGAGGACAGAAATGTGCTGGGAAAAAAGGAAGAATGCGGTACTTTAATGGAAAAGGAGGAAGAAATGGGCTATTCTTGGACTTAGAGAAGAGGAGCATATAGTTGTCTACTTATAGTAGAGGTGAACAAAGGTGTAGCAGGTCCTAAAAACAGATCTGGCAACCGTGGCTGCCAAGGCTTAACTGTCTTATCTAAATCATCTCTCAAGGTACAGACAATTAGCTCACTTCTGGAAACAGGTGAAGAAGGAAATAGCCGCTTTTTGTAAAGTAGCTGAAGCTCTCACATAGGCAGTAACAGGACACTCATGTCCTCTCTCCGTTGCTTTTGCAAAGTTTGCTGCCTCTTTTTCATTGCCAGAGTTTGCCTGGAGGTCCTGAGACTCATTAAGTTGCATGAGTGGTTTTGTGGGTTCTATTCCAGTGTTTTTCTGCTGCACAGGTTTCTATCTGCTCAGGAAAGATACCAGTGCTAGTGCTAATCTGCACACATGGGGATTTTTGGAGACGAGCACTCTACAGACAGCTCAGTAACAGTATTTCAGACAAACGTAGCCTGTGCAGCACTTAGCGTAGTTTGTGGCAGCTCCAAGCTCTGTTTAGATTAAAGGCTTTGCGAAAAGGAAGATTATCATCAAGATAGTATACCCATATCTAGTATAATTATATATGAAAGTAGGAATACTCTTGTTGAAACATCTCCCATTTAGCTAAATTATTATTAATAGGAGACAGGGAGCCTTAATAAGTGGGATTAGCACACATGAGTGGCTACACTAATGAACTGTTAGCATAAATGAAATACTTTGAACTTTCATCATTTGGAACAAATAAGCTTGTTCATCTCCTGAGTGATTTTTGAATATACCAAAAATACCCTTCAACCTTTGATGTGCAAGATAGCTACTTTAACAGGGGAGGGTGGAGAGAAGGGTGGAGGTTTGTGTGTGTACGTGTGTGTATGCGTGTGTAGGGCAGCAAGCTCCCACACCATTTATTTGGTTTTGAATATTGTCATCACAAACTAGATTTCAGACTCCAGAAACAGTCAAGAATATGGAAAAAAATTAAAATATTTGGACGATATTGCACATTTCTTCCCCTGCGACCAATGTCACCAGAGCGGTGTGAGCTGCCTTTGCACTCCAGTTCACCCTGAGGGATGCTGAGCTGGGCAGTCAGTCTTGAGAAGTCCCCTGTCTTCTAACTGTCCTGAAGTTGGAAGTGGCCTTAAAGGATCTGCTGTGTGTAACAGTGCGAAAAATTCCATAACTGGAGTAGCTATGACTGTGAAAAACAGGTCCCTTTTCCATACTTTTAGAGTATGTGCTGAAAGCTTCCACTTAAACCAAAGACTGGGATAAAATCTGTGGTTTACTCTGTAAACTTCTCAAATCAACTGAAAAGACACAATTTACATTGTGCAGATCTCAGAACTCAGAACATCAGAAAACGGGGTCACACCTCCAATAGTTTTTATTAAGATGTAGGTAAGTCTCGCCACCAATTTATGATACGGACAAGCATATTCGTCATGAAATTAATGATTTTTTGTAACTCAGATCTTGAGGGGCTGGATTAAGTCCAATTGACACAGGTAACAAAGGTGCAGTAGCTATAAAACACCTTGGCTTTTTACCAAAATAACAGTTTCAGATTTTCTTGGTGTACATTGCAAGTAAATGACAGAATTTGAAATATTTTGCATTCAGTTTCTTTGTACTTGGAGCATTAAATGATGGAGGGTTTTCATCTCACAGCTGTTTTGTCCTCCCCACTTTTCTAGGGCATACGTGACTGCTGTACGAGTCAGCTGGCTGTGAAGCACTACAGGAACATAAACTGTGATGCTTAAAAATGCAATACTACTACACCTGGCCTTTGTAATATTGGCCAGTTCAAATTCAAAACATATTTTTATTCATATTTGTAGCATTGGACTGTGCCTGCCCTGCCTTAGAACCTGCTATAAATTACTCTGGGAGGCACAAAAATGACTCTTCCTCAGTACAGGTGGATTTTTCTGAACTATACTGTGCAAAATTAAAAAGCCTGGGCTCAAATGCCATTGCCCCTATACCTCTCTTCCACAAATGCTAGGTGGCTGTTGTAAAACCCGGCAATCCTTCTGGCTTGGGCTTTATAGTGCTTTCTCTAGGCCGAGCCTGGAATAAGAAGGCCTCTGAAAACAGAGATGACCTTTCTCTTCCTAATATTTCCTACATTATCTACATACCTCCTATATAGCCATTTCCTTGTGAGGAATGTTCTCACAAGGTTCAGGTGGGACAATGACAAGGAACCGTGTGGATAAGACAGTCCTTGTCCGGTCCCAGGGTATACCTGTAAAAAATGCACCACAAGTTTTAGTTATGGGATTGACAGTGCTGTTGCACTAGATCTCTCCACTCCAAAACTGTCTTCATTTCCATTCAAATAAGAATATTGAGTCTTTACAGAGGGACAATTCAGGCTCAGATTGTATTCATAGGTCTTTTATGGGATGCTGTGAGGACGAAAGCCTGGCCTCTAGTAGAGTCAGTGGTACAGCTCCCTTGTTTCCAAGAGTTCACGGTTTAATCTAATCCCCTGTACTTTTTAAAATACATTTGTGTGCTACAGGTTAAATTTCTTTAGTACTTGAGACTCCTGTTGAGCTTTGAAATTGTTAGTAGAATAGGTGCTGCCCTTATGCTTTTAAATGCTGTCACTTCCTTCTGCCTTTAGAGTCCAAGTGGGAAACAAATGTTTTTGAAAGGCCAATAGTAGATGCAGAGAAATAATACATAGTGAGATATGTTGTTCTTTTTTAACAGTGACAAACAAGAAAGCTTAGAAAAAACAGTGGCGGAATGATTAAAACATGTATCATCAAACATAACCTAACCCATGCCCCCCAAAATGTGCCTGTTTTTTTCCTCCACTATCTCTTAAATACCATAGACAAACAATTCTACAAAGTTTTTTTTTGGTTTTTGTTTGTGGTCTTCTGTCTGCTTGTACGTTTTTTTTTAATTTGCTTGTTTGGTTTTTTTTTTTAATCTAGAGCCACGCCTCTATTATTGTGTCTTTAGCTACAATTGGATTCCATCTACAAAAAACTGGAAGTGTATGCTGACCTTCCAAAACATTTATGAAAATCCTTAAATCAAAAAATAGTCTTGAATTGGCTTCATGTATTAAAACATGGGATTACTGAAAGAGATGAGGTCCCTGAAAGTTTACCCTGAAATGTTTGACTACCCCAGTACACATTCAGGCCTTGGTGTCTAATTTGTCTCGCATACATAATAGCTTCAAGGATATTAAGAAGGATATTCTCTCAAAAAAGGAGCTCTTGAATCAACATATTCCTTCTCACTGCCTGAGCAGCTTTAGAAAACATATCTGCATCATGCAATTCAAAAATCCTCAGAAGTTTAGGAAAGAACAAATTCTTAGTGAGTAAAGAAAAGCCCTCTGTAATTTATTTTTAAGTCAAGGAATTTTCTCCTGGTGCAAACTTATTAAAGGAAGTTTTCATCCAAGAATATTCAGTTGTTGGTAATACTTGCGCTGTTTCTCTGTACATGAAAGAAATATTTCAGGATACAAAATCTGTGCACATTTCAGGAACTGATTCCAAATTGTAATGAGTTTTAGAAAGATTGGTTCGGCTTTTGAGGAATAAAATACAGCAGATGGTGATTCTTTTTTTGAAAATCTTAGAGTAGAAGTTATATTCTATAAATTGAACAGAATTTCACTCCTGTGTACACAAATGCATAGGAAAAAACCTCCCATGCAGGTACTTTATTCGATTTTCTTTTAGCTGGGTAATCTGAATAGAATTAGTATTAGCGAGATGCTTCAGCTGACAAATGTGTATTTTTTAAGCCTACTGTCTTACTAAAGGCCAAGCTGTGCAACTCTTTCTCATGCTAATGAGGAGTTGAAGTCAATGGGATTTGACATGTAAGTGCTCAACAACTTCATAATCTTGCCCTAAATGCTTTTGCTTTGATAGATCTCTGTCTCGTTGTCTTGCTGTCTCTCTGTCTTTTGAAAACAGGTTATCTATAAAACTTTTTCTGGTGATATATTGTGAAAAGAGAGCTCAGTAGGCTTCCTGCCACTTTTTGAAAAGCTGTTAACGGTACATATTAATTGCCGTTTGCTTCCAACTTCATTATAAATATAATTTTATGCTGATATTCAAGCTCCATCTAACAATACTAAGCACCATAATACCAAGATATCTACAGCATACATCAGCATGACTGACACAGATTAGACAATTGTGCTTTTTATTAATGAGGTTTCTGTCTCTGAAGCCACTCTCGGTGCAGTGTAAAGCCAAATAAAATGCAAACAATACAGTGTAGTCTATTAGAACCCTGAAAAAATAGTGCTTCACGATCTCTTTTGTGTGTTTTTTTCAACAAAGAGACTAGGTCTTAGACCTCCTTAAGGAGGATAAAGGTTTTAGTGGCCAAAGAGGGTCTGTAAAAGAAGACAGGATCATTCTGGCCATGGACCTAATGTTTCTCCTGCAGTGATCTCTTATCTATGGGTACCTGAGATAATAACAACTCAAAAAGTGAAACTGAGTAAAATTCACACAATTAAATAGCGTGACGCTTATTTACTAGATGAGACTCTTTCCTCTGGGCACAGGGAACCAAGCCTGACTCTGTTTCCTGAAGGGCAGCTCAGTATAACACACAGGACTATGACAGTGAAAAATGAAAGCAATTTCACTGATGCAGCCTGGTGCTAATATATGTGCATCCCTCCTTACCACGCTGCTCGTGGGCTCGTGTTCAGCTAGCAGTGCTGCACCTGTGCACCAGGAGCCTACAATGGATGTGTTTTATAAACCAAATTATCAGTGAAAAGGCAATCTTTAATTTCACCGGCTACAAAAGAAATGTGTCTGTGTTGTATGCTCTGCACAGAATGCTTAATGCAGGGGCTGAATGGTACTTGTGATATCAGGAAAAGATTTTTCACCTCTATGAGATTCAATCTAACCTGCAAATGAACTCTGGATTCTTGGCCTCTCTGTTTCTCCCCTTCCTTTGTGCATGTAAAAACCAGAAAACCAGCCATGGCTGACCTTGGACCAGGGTCACTGTACTGCTGTCACTGTCAGTCGTCTACCACTCTCTTCATACTATGGCACAGAAGAAAGGACTCCACAGCAGAAGACAGCAGAGCATCTCCAGACATGGTAACTTGTATTTGCTTCAGCAGTGGTCTGTTCTTCACTGAAAAGCAAGCGTGCAGTTAACACCCCTCTCTCCAGCCATGGTAATCTGTCTGTCCTGCTGAAGGATGTATGGTCAAGCCCTGGGGACACAGAGCCCATACAGCAAATATTTGAGCATATTGCATCTGCCAGAGGATGAAGAGAGAGGTGAGCAGGGGTGCAGCTGATGCTCAGCAGAGTTTCCAGGCTGATGCCATTCCCATGCTACACATCTGCTGCAGGCTGTAGCTGCTGGGGATGGAGGCGTCACAAAGATGTGAGATTTAAGTATTGGTAAAGTAAATGTCTGGGCTCTGTCTCACCGGTGGCTTAGCTGTGCTTCTTCCAAACCAGTTTACTGTCCAGCCCTCTCCCAATCATTCTTGTGTTATGCTGCATATGTACAGACTTTGATACACCAGCTAAAAAAAAAAGATGCATTTAATAGGCTGAAATGAAGATATGGGTGAAAAGCCTTTACAGAAATGAGAAAAATACTGTGAGCCATGATGATTTCTTCTTTTAAAACGGTCACTTTCTGCCATTTCACGCACAAAAGACTACATCATGCTAATTTTTTTCTCAAAATAAACATGAAATTACCTCTATTAACTCTGCAGCAGGTGCTTTTTTATGTATTTGTGGGTGCAGTTTTAAAGCTCCCTCACTTCGCTAAATTTATCAAAGTTTAGCCTTACTGGCTCACCAGTCAGGGCAAGACATCTGCAGGTGAAGTCCACCTGCACAGCAGAGCATACTGTCATTCTGTGTTCCATCCCCTGTCCCAAGAAGTCCAGTCATCCTTATCCTTTTCCCTTGGGGAACATCAGTAGGCTTCTGCTGGACTGCAAGGCAATGTATCGGTATTCTACATTTGAATTTCAAATAAGAAGCTGATTAATTACTTTAATAACATATTAATTTGCACTGAAGTAGCTTCAGGATGCTACTACTGAAATAAGTGGATTTACTCTACATAAACACTACCTGAGCTGGCTGCATGGTTTTATTTAAAGAGGGTCACATGTGGAAAAGCCAGGGTAATTTCCAAACACTCATAAGAGTCCAATGCCATTCTCAGATACCATATAGTCTGTGCAAACAGGTGATATGAAAATAATGAATTTAAGGAAAAGAGAGCTGTTTTTGTTTAGAAACAGCATATAAGGGGCTTCAAATCAGTAATATTTCAGAAGTTAGAGAAGAAAATGCATATCTAGTTCCTGTTTGTCCTCTCAGGATGCAGCGATTGGAAGATAGCTCTCCCTACAACATTTTATTGAAGCCATGGAGCACAGTCAGTAGCAAGGCACTGGCCTTTACTGTGGGATACAAAATCCACATGGTCTCCTCTGCATCCTAGACCTCTATCTTCTACTTCAGTTAGAAAGACCCACCCACCAGGCTACTCTCCTGGACAGAGATGAGATAGAACCTCTCAGCTGCAGAGGCAAAACGGAAGGCTTCTTTTCCAAGGATGAAGTGCTAGACTGCTTCTCCTCAGGAAACAGCCCAGTAAATAGGCTTGCTGCTCCTGCAGGGGAGGACCACTGAGGAGAGGAGATGCCAACTGCTACCTCTTCTTCCCCAGCCACTGCCCTGGCCCAGGATAACCTGGCTACTTCCTGAGAAGCGGAAGCAAACTTGGCTTTTTAGACAGAAAAGAAGCAGCAGAGTTCTGTTCGTGTGCTACCCTTTTAATTGTCTGTTGCAGAAAGCTGTTTACATGTCCTTTTCCTGAGTTCATGCCAAAGTGAAATGTTCTTTTTTTTTGACCAGAAACTCGATTTTGAGATTTGGAAATCTTTCCAAAGTGTGTGCATAACAAGACAAGGTATTGTTAGACTGACAGTCTTTGGTTTTTCTTTGGAAAAGAAATGTCAGAAAAAACTCCTATGCAGCACCGATACTTACCTTTATAAGTAAACAAAACCAAACAAACAAAAGCGTTCTTCTACTCTATGGACTTTTCTGAAATTTTGATTGATACGTGTCAAGAGATTCGAAGATTTGAAATAGGACAACCTGCGTGTCCTGAGCATTGAATAATATCTCTAATTATTGAATATTTGACTCCTCCTGTAGTTAGGATCAATGGTAACTTTCTCGATAGCTCAATAGAAAATATCAGAGTCAAAAGCAGAGCCAAATCATAAATAT
Organism: Mohoua ochrocephala; assembly: GCA_013398855.1. NCBI lineage: Eukaryota > Metazoa > Chordata > Aves > Passeriformes > Acanthizidae > Mohoua > Mohoua ochrocephala. Next base: position 198,199 of record VZTA01025039.1, on the reverse strand, counting down.
TTTGATTAGAAAATTGAGAAGATAAAACTTGCCTCATCAGTTCACCAGCTACAGATCATCATTTATATTTCATTGGCCATATTATTTTTGAACTGCCTCTAACAAAATGCTAGACTTTTGACTTGTGTTTGTAGAAATGAGAATAATTGCAAAACAATTTATGTGAGTCATTACAGAAATAGTACCGGTCCAAGAGATTGCCCCCAGAATGTGAACTTTGGTGGCATACCGTATTTATTTATTAATTTAGCAAATTAACATTTGCATAAAGCTCAGGTAGAGCTATTCCAATGAATTATGTTGCACAATAACTTCAGACATTTCTACTAATCCTACAGAACATCAAAAGCAATGCTGGCTGCTATTCAACACTGGGTTCAGTGCCATGACAACAGATGGAATTCATGGCTGAGGAGTAAAAAAACAGACTTTCATCCCCCTGTCACTTTTTGTAAGAATCCCTAAAGAGAAAATTATGCAAACTAGTTGAAACTGAATGTAGAACAGGAATGCCTGTGACCGTGTGCTATCTGCATTTACACAAACCCACTTATTTGTGAAACAGAATGTAAGTGGTAAAAGTAGATATGGAAATCTATTTAAATTCTTGCAAAGGGCAAAGAGGAGGAGGAGGAGGGAGAACGGGTTGGATTTCTCTTCCTCTGAGTTTGTGGAGAGCAGACTGAAATTCATAATATTACGGTCACAGGCAGATGACATGAGAATGATTCTTTTATGTTGTTAAATGAACGTTTCTATGTTTTGTGAAGAGACAATTTTGAGAAATTTTATCTAAAATGTTTTGCAGTATGTTTTGCAGTAGAATTTTATCTGGCAATATTGTGATATCTGTAGATTGAATATTTTGGACATTACTGTCCCATAGTTAAAAAAACTATAAATGAAAACCTAAAAGTTAAAAGTACTTGTTGGTTTACATTATCCATTAACAAGAAAACTGTTGAGCTGGATGGGAATTGCAAATGTAAAGGAAAAGAGATCTTGGACTAACTTTTGTTGCTGGTAGTTTTTTTTTTTAATCTAGTTAACATCCCACAGATATGGTGATGAGTCAGATGTGTCTACTATGCAACTACTAAAGACCACTGTTGCTTCAAAAGACCAGGCAGTCATGCTTACCAAGTTTAGAAGACAAAATAACCATCCTGATGCACAAAAAGGTCAAGTAACAATAGGCTCACTGTTGCAGGTAGAAATGAGAATTCTGGGAACTGAGATGCAAGTAATAGAAGCAAATGTAGTCTTAAGACTGGATGCAGCAATGCATTGTTCAAGACATCTTATCCATTTGCTAAGGTGTTTGCATGATCAGATAATACATGTGCAGCAGAATATAAAATAGAAATGGCAACTCTTTAAAGGTGCCCTCTGGCTACCTATCCCTGTATCTAAAAGAAGCACAGTGTTCCATAAATAGATTTTCAGAATTGTCTTCACATTTTTCTAGGCAGTAAAAATGTGCTGTCCATCAGAACCATCTGTAGTACAGAGCAGAAGCATGAGCGGTTTTTTTTCTGCAAAACTCACCATATGGTTCTGCATTCATTTTGTTTTGGAATGCATGTTTAGTACCCCAATGATTGGGTGCTGCAGGAAAAAAGAGATGTTTTAACGTTTTCTTGCCTAGCTACAAGGTCTGTAGCAAACTTGCAGTGGTTTGCCATTGAAAGAATACATAAGGAGCAAAAAGCTTGATTAAATATATTATGCCTATATGGTTGACCTTTGAAGAGGTTTGACTCAAGGTCTTCTTGTTTTGTGGCCTTTGCTATGTCACTGAGAATTTTCTTTTATTTCTTTTTTTTACGTATTTGATAACAGCTGCAAAATTGTTTATTTTATTTTTTGACTTGTTCTCTAATTTATTGCGGTAGTTATGACTCTGAAGTACCCCAGTAAATTTTTTTCCTGGAATACCTGATGTTTGTGTCTGGTTCTTTGGTCTGACCTATGACAAAGAACAAGCACAGATAGGAAAGACTTCTCTGCTCAAGCATTCTGATTGGATGCTCACCTGTGCATAGTTGCATTCAACGGCATTCAGTTGCAGATTTTAGATTTGAGCAGCATTTTAAAAATATGGTCAAGGGTATAAACTATGTGTCAGCCTTGTTTTGGATTCCCGGTTCCTATACTACAAAAGCATTTATTTGGCCTTTAATAAGACTACTCCTTCACCTGATGTTTTACATAAAATTTAATGTATGACTAAATTGGCCTTGTTAAAGCTGACCCTCAGCCCAGTGGAGACAGAAATTAATCATGATAGACTAGTAGACAGAGTTATGTCTTTTTAAGGCTAAGGAGGATTTTAATGTGCTCATTAAAAAAGAAATTCACTAACAAAGTTAACATTGTCATACAATAGAAAAATTCCTAATTTTGTGATACACAATGGGGCACCCAATTTAGGAAGGGTCAGTGAGTTTCAGAGGTCCCTTTCCTCCTTTCTGGAGCGAATACATTCTTTGGAAACCTACCTTTTGAGGAGAGGGTGGAAGGCAGCAAGACCTTTTGAGATGACAATGAGATCAAAAAAGAAGGAGTGATTATTCAAATCCCTCAGAGAAATAAAAGCCTGAAGTAAGAAGAACTGAACCCAAAAAGGACCAGGCAGGGCGGGTAGCGGGCAAAGGGGAATGAGAAGCAGAAACTGAATGCAGAGGGCAAGGCCTGAATGGGAAGCAGTGAAAGAATTAGGAGTTGAAAAGGGAAGGAGGAGGGGAAATTAGGGCTGAGGAAGAGAAGAAAGCAGTGAGAGGCACATCATGGTGAATGAAGCAGAGATGGCAAGTTTATTCTTCTTAGCCTGTAGCAGTTCTTTTGAATACTTTCTATGATGGGTCTATTTTGCTAAAGCACAGCTTAATTGTATTGCTTGTCCTGAAGTTAGATTTACCATTTTTTGCACAACCATTTACCAAATTTTCCATTTTTTGCATCTGTTGTCGGAGTGGGCCACACTGGTGAGTGGCAGGTACTGTAAAGTTTCAGAAGGCCATGAGACAGCACATCCAGTCCTCCACTTGGTTGCTTAGATACACTAATGAATTGTATTAGGAATTTTTCACCTCACATTTGCACTCCCCTATGCTTCAACTATTGCATTTCAGATAATAACATGAACAGACTCCAGGAATGCAAAAATAAATTCTTCTTTTTGTGAAGAAAGCTACTTACAGCACAGCTGCAACAACAGCAAGCATTAGATCAAATAGTTTTCTCATAATTTTTTTAAAATTTTTCTCCTGTATTCAGCATCCCAGTTAATTTAGCTTTAAATGAACTTCAAACTCTTAAAAAAAAATCATTGCACTTATTAGGTAAATAAAAACCTAGATTTATCCTATCATAATTTTCTTCTGATTTTGAGAATAATAGCCCAGCTGCAAGCACAGTTTCCCTTTCAGCATTGGCACGTAATAAGATGGAATTCTGTCATCTCTAGGCATGAGCAGTAGCATTGAAAGAGTCAACACACAGAAGCCTTGTGGAGAGTTATCTCCTTTTGTGTCATTTAGTCTATTGCATAATTTTGCTCAGGTTGAGTCTCTTTCTGTCTGCTTAAAGATCTGGGAGAACTTCATGGGTCCGAGATATAAATTGAGTCTAACCTGTGTTGAGAAAGAAAAGAAGGCAAAGGCGATGTCAAAGAGGGAGAGGAAGAGGAAGAGGATGATGAGGACAAGAACAAGGATGATGACGAGGATAATAATGTGAACAAGGAAGAGGAAAAGAAGGAGGGAGAAAGAGAGGGAAAGAGAGAAAGAGAGAAGGAGCAGGTTATTTGTTCCAGTGAAGTTTGGCTATGAAAAGTTACAGGAAAGATGATGAATTGCTTAGCAGTGAAAAACCTGTTTTACAAATACTTAAATATTTATGGTTTTTTTCATCCCATGAATTTAAGAAAACGAATTTAAGAAATAAAGAAAATGTACAAATCTGGCTGTGTTCTTATTTTTTTCTTTATGAAGAACCACCAATGCATGACGCCACACTTTAACAAATTAGACATAGATGTTAAATACATCAAGTAATATAACTGTGGAAATAACGAGATAAAGTGAAGTGTCTGATTAAGCAAGTCTCTGGAAGAATAAAATAATTTGAGCATCCTGTTACAATCTCTAATAGGAAGGAACTTAACAAACGATGGTTATTAAAAAAGAAAAACTGATTCACTGTAGGAAGAGCTAGAGAAATAAAATCTCCCACTAAGAAAGTAAGTCACAGACTTTTAAATCAGAATAAAATATGTTTTGCCATAGGTAAGAATACATTCCCATGTGTCATGTAAGCTTTGGTTTGGTTTGGTTTGGTTTTTTCTCCAAATTTAGTTTAACTGCTAAATGTTCTGTTGTGCATTCAAATTCTACAAAGAAATATTGGGAAGCTTGTGCAAGGTCTCTGTCCGTCTCTTAGAGTCCTGAAAAGAATAGAAGATGGCTACATCTGCAATTCTTCTGATTTCAGTTATAGCAAAGTGCAGTTGTCAGTGTTTCACAAGGGAAAGTGTGATTCAAAACACACCAAAGATTAGCATCTGCAGACTTTCTCCTCCCTTTTAAAGGAGGTGACCTATTTATTAATAGCATTTCCAAAGAAATTAATGGGTTTCTATTCATTCCCCTTCTCTCCCCATATGAATGCTGTACACAGTGTTCCTATGTTTCTGTGTGTTCATGAACCCTGAAGTGGAGAAATCTGACAGGGAGTCTAAACTGAGTGTTAATCACTTTATCTTAACAGCTTACTTTGACATGTGCTTAGATGAAGCCATTGCTCTCAGCAGAAAGAAAAAAGAACATTGTCCAGACATTTCAATAAGTCTTTTCCCCTCATTTTTTTTTTTCAGCAGGGTGTCTTTATTGTTTGTTTCTGATTGGTAGTAGACATTAATAAATGAGTAACTAATACTTGCCTCCAAAGAAAAATTCTCCTAAGTAGATTTCCTCATGACAAAATAATTTCGTTCCAAAGAATTCTGCATGTGCCAGGTATAAGACTGCTCAGCGGTCACTCTGCAGTGGCATCAGCCACCCTTGAGAACATGTTGGATCTCACCAATCCGTGGAGGTTTGATGGGTCCTACACAATGAGGTCCCTTCTGTTTCTTCTGGCTAAAGGATGTACGCAAAAGACTTTGATGCTCTACTCAGTTGACTTAACATTTGGGCTCTTTCCTGAGCTAGAAAACAGTTTAAATGGTTCAGCTTAGAGACATTCAGTAAAGGTATTATGACTCAGAGATTCCACACCCCATCATGTCATTTTATTCAACATTTGACCAAGCACTGGCTGAGTGGCAGTAGTTGCCTATGTACACATCTTGAAATAACAGGGAAGAGAAACTTGAGTTTGATTAGGCCACAAAGAAGAAGCTGCAATCTAAGCCAAAACACCTAATGTTTACCCCAGGATTAGAGCACACATCCTCACTAATACAACTGCTTGGCTGACAAGTGAAGACCTGTGCAGCTGATGCAACCTCTACGTAAATCCAAACTTTCAGAGTGATTATTGCACTCCAGTCACTTCTTGGTTCTTGGAAGGAGTCCTCTGAGACTTCAGAGGATGCAAGGCTGATACGCTACTCTGGCCACTGACAGGTAGGTGAAGGACATTAAAGATATGTCCCTGTTCAGCCTGCTCATCCTTCCTGTTCCCAGAGCAAAGAAGAAGAGCATCATGGTCTACAGCAGACCTGGACTTAAAGCAACATACAAAACAGGAATCTCATGCTCCAGTTGTGCTAGAAGTTGCATTTAACTTGCAGAAACTTTCTAATATTGTGCAACAATTTCTATCATTTGATTGCATAAACCTGCTTACTAAGACTTGATTGTAAATTCTTTGGTAAATCCAGTTTTACTACTTGAGAGGACACACATAAGTGTCAGCATTTGGAAAGAAGTGCTTAAACTCTGTGTGGAGTTGTTAAGAGACTTGACTCAAAACATATGGTTAAGAACTGAAGAGTAGGAAAATATTTATCTGAACAGCGTAAATTTGCAAACTAAAAGGAATACATGTAAAGACAATCAAGATTTGGGAGAGAAAAAATTGAAGCAAAATTTAGACAGAAAGGGTGTATGAGAAAGAAAAGCTCCAGAGGAATGAAGAGCTATTTTCATCCCTGTTATATAAGGTAGACAACTACATGTGACAAAATATAAGTGGATTTTTTAAAATAATGTACTCCTGGTAGGGTTACCATGTGAATAAGGTATGTAGCAAGTAATACAGTCTGTCTTTCCTGAGTGACTTTCATAAAATCCATCTTCAGCAACTCTTGCTTTCTAGCAAACAATGGGACATTCAGCTTATATGTGAGGGGAAAGGGCATTCCAGTGAAAAAAGAGGGCACAGAATGGGAAAGAGAAGCAGCATTGGCACAAAAGAGTCAAAGAATGTCAATTCAGAAGGCGAGTGTGAAAGTAAAATCTGCTTCCATGCCTGCTACAGCATATATTACACAACTGGCACTTACTTGGCAAATCATCCACTCAGGCACTGAACTTGGCAGCATCACAGGGATAACCTCTATGTGAGGAAGGACTGTTCTTCAACAATATCTCTAAAATGTTTGGCACCAAAGTCCTTTTTTTTTAAGAGAGCAAGCATTTCTTCCATTTCGTATTTCAGTTGAAAACGAGCATTTTCTTTTGGCTGCAAAGGAGACATCCTGTCAGTGACTTTTGGTATATTCCTCATATGGTATTTCAGATTGCTTGATATTGTGTACAAATGCCATTGCACAACCATCCCATTTTGTAGATGTTCCCATGTTAGAGAGCAATGGGTGTATTCAGAGACTTGCTCAGCTTAAATGATCTCCTTGTTAATTATTTGAGGAATTATGACAGAGTGCTTGAGGCTGCAGTGTCCTGGTAGAAAGTCTACAGATGGAAAAATGAAAAGCACTCAAAATAGTGGTGAAACTGAAATGTATTTTTTTCCAATGACATACTGTCTTATGTACAGTAGCGAAATAAAGATTTGGGACATTAATAAGAGGAATAGTCTTTTTTTTCTTTAGCAAAGTAAATCTATTCACTTTCATGGTTTGCTGCAGGTTATATACTTAAATTACATAGTCGTGTAGAAAATCAGTGCCCAGTTCTATAAACTGTGAATGCTATTAATTTGTGTGAGAAAAGTTAGGAACATGTTCAAAGCATTACAGGATATAGATTTTGGATAGTTGCTTTAAAGAGGGATGGGATCACATCCTAGCATGAGATAGGGTGTTTCTAAGCACTCTCCAAATATGAAAAATCAGTCTTCTGGATAAGAACCTAAGACTGTCAAAGTAAGCAGGGGTTAATTTTAAATGTGGCTGGAATCATGATTACTAGAAAAAAACAAATATATTAGTTCTCCAATTTGCAAAGAAACATGAAAGTGAACAGAGGCAAAGATGTTTATTACATTGCAGATGCAATTAATTCCTACAGACTTGATTTTGATTTACATTTCGTCTCTAAGGAATAACCGAAACTTTTCAGTGAAGTTAAATAGTAGGATGTCTTCTTGCTGTGCACGACAAGTTCAGTCTTTGAATCAGGAGAATGAAAGTCACGTACAAATACGTAGGCATTGTAAGCCATTTACACTCTATTCAGTACCTCCCACAGAAAGCCTGTTTAGGTGGAATATGGACATTGCTTTTAAATAATGTAGGTGTAAATGCTACCGTGAACTTTAGAGGATATTATCATTCTGAGAATTATTCTTGCTAGGAAAGATTGCAGCAGTGAACTGGTAGATCTTTGTAGGTAAACATTTTAAGAAGCCTTCGAAACAGTGTTTTCCCATATGCATCCCCATACTTAGTACCAGATGGCATAAAATGGCATCACATGTTGATCTCTCTCTTTTTCTCTTTCACTTCCACTGTCACTCATTTTGATGAATAGAGGGTCACAGCCAAAATGACACACACGACAAACGCCTGAGGCCCAGATGAGGAAACAAGACTTGTTTCAGGTCTGAACTTGACCATTTTAATGATGGTGGGAAGAGACAGGAACTATGCCTGATCAGATGGGATAAGCAGCTGACTTTCACTCCCTTTCTGACCTGTAATGGACAGACATTTGGTCTTGACAGGACCTTTCTCTTGTCTCTTCCTGTGTCTCCATGCTCTGAGGCTGCAATATGTCCTGTGTTCGGTGCTGGCACTCCCAGAGTGCTTATGCTCGCCTTGAATGTTCATCACAACTGTACTGGGTACAGATTTCCTGAAGGACTTCACGCAATATTAATTCAATTCCATTGTCTTCAAAAAGAGCATCTCGCTTCAGAAGACTATGAATCATGTATGTGAAAGTATTTTTTAGAGGATTGGCAACACCTTAAAGAAAATGGGCCAAAAGACCAAAATGAAGGAGATCTTAAACTATGGAGATTTCTAGGTGAAGATTTCCTTTGTAGTTGTTGGAGAGGTATTTAGCACCTCTTCCTCAATTTGTCTGCCTTGGAACTGAGATCACAGGGCGATACAGGATCTCCTCATTCGAAAGATCTGTTCTTCCACTGCTGTATAATGCTGTGGAGTCAACAGCACAGAATTGCAAATTCTCCTTTCTTGTCCAGCATATAGTAAGCCCTGCTTGTATCTCACATCTAGGGGTGGCTGCTCCTGTGTGCTAGCACCAACACTACTTGCTGGGTAAATCAGAGCTTTCTCTCTCATAGCTATATTACTGCGGCTTCTATCTAGCACAAAGGTCTTAAAGTGGAAGGCTTCTCTCCTTTATCCAAAATAACCACATTCAGCTTTTGGATTAGAACTGAGATGGCTGCTTCGCTGCCTAACAGTCACAGCAAACAAAATATGATCACATGAAATTCAGCAAAGACTTTTGATTAAGAGACATCAGCAAGCAACTGTAGATCCGTGAACACCAGGGTTATTTAAAGTTCTTGAACTCCTTTATTTATAGTCATTTCTATGTCTTGCCACTGTGCTATCTGAGTGGCTCAGAAAACTCCCATGAGCAAAGCAAAGAATGATCCCAGTTGTGGGAGGAAGAATAAGAGAAGGCTGAGAGAAGTGGCAGTCACGCAGAGCATTTGCAGAACAGCCAAGATCACAATCCACGCTTCCTCCCCTTTATGAGTTTCCCATCCTTCCTTCCTTTTACTAGACTGTTGGCCAAATAAATATGTGCCTTCTATCCAAAGGTCTTTCTCCTGGTTTTATCATCATGATCAAGCTAATTGGGAGCAGGAGGGTAAATGAGGCATAGCTGATGTACATGGCATGATGCCCAGCTGACGCTACTATTAAGCTGATGCCGGAAAAGTTAGGAAACCATAGCCTGGCATTGAATAATAGGCCTATTGCAACTCAAGTGCGGGGCAGAGAGAGATTTTCCTGCAGCTGGCACCTTGTCTACAAGTGGCGTACAAGAGAAAGTAATGAATGACTTGGCTCTTTATGTTTCCTAGGTTCAAATCATCACAGCTCATCAGGCACTCATGAGTCTGATGACTCCATGTAAAAAAGCAACCATCATTTCCCTTAAGAGAAATGAGTGACAGATGAAGAATAAGCTGCAGTTATAATCTCCCATTTCATGGGTTAGGTTGGCAATTTAATGGATTGTACTTATTAACTGATTTAAGCTCCAGTTCTCTGTTTTTATAGCTGATGTGAATTTCTATAAATTAAACATTGCTTGTTATGCAGGATAACAGTTAACAGCTGACATCATAAATAAGGTACACTGGAGACAAACTAAACTTTCATTTCAGAATGATTTTGCTCCATCAAAACAAGGTACTGGCATCTTGCTCAGCACTTTTTCCATTAAAAGCCCGTTTGCCCAAAGGGGAGCATCTGTTAAGATCACTGCTGCCACATGGAGCCTTTTCCCATATGTACTACATACAAAATGAAATGGGGACATAAATTTTTTCAACACAAATGAAATGTGGTTTTTAAGCAAAAGAAAAAAACAACTATGTAAAAGCTGAACTGTGCTTTTGGTGAAACCTGCCTTTATCCCCATCTCTACACTGATCATCCAAATATGCTGATCTGCTTGGAGTACCTGACTTTGGAGGGACAAGGTTGAGCCTCTTGGATTAGATGCTCAAATCACCAGAGATTTTTATGAAGCTTTAGAGCTATTACTGAGTATGTTGCTGCTTGGTTGGAGATGGTGATGATTTACAGGAAGGTTGTGGATAATTAAAGGCTTTAGAGAGTGGTAACCATTAAAAACCAATTATTTACTATTGATTAGCATATTATGATGAGGCTAATTAAGCAGAGGAACAAGTTATTCAGTGTTTCAATGGATTTGCATTTGATGGGAATTTTCCTGAAGATAAGCTGCTTTTCTAAAAGGTTTGGAAACATTCAGATAGGAAATCATATCTAAAATGCTCCTTTTATAAGGGGTTGTGTTTCAATCACCACAGTGTTTCCTTCTGGATTTTTCCTTCTGTGGTGCTAGAAATGTAATAGGTTTTTATGTACTTATAACAGAAGCTATTGCAACATTCGTTTGGGTCGAGCAACTCTCTGGTAAAATGTTATTCTTTAATGTTTGCTCTGCATGTATCTCTCTTTCCCTCTCACCACAAGTAGGTGCAGCCAGGAGGGACTGAAGAGTGGAGGCTGAGAGCTGACTCAAGGCTCCTTTACTCTACTGCTGGTTGTGTGCCACACCTAAACCACCTCCTAATTGCAGAGCTATATATAGGGAGCTTTCAGATTAAGCACAGAACTGGTTTTACAAGGTTATTTTCCTGTCATAAGAGCACAGGAGAAATCTTAAGAAGGATGGAGGGGCAGAGGACAGAAACATGGCCAAGAGAGATGAGAGGTTCTTGTGGGTCAGAGTCCTAACTAGGAAACTACTACTACGACCCTGCAGCACTCCACTGCAGGAATGATTAATTCATGTTCAGAACTCCAGGAAGAATTATAGCTGCATGGGCCCTCCCGACATCATAATATATTTCCATTCCAGGGCTTTTAGAAGGGTTTGCTATGCCTCAGTCCCTTCCAGCAGCTGCTGCTGCTGTTGTTGATTTGCAGCTGCTGTTCTGTGTGGGCTTTGCTGCCATATGGCACCATAATTCTCACTTACTTACCACAGCTCTGCCCACTCTTCTAATATCCACAGTGTTCCACAGAATAGTACATCACTTTGTTCTTTGAAGAGAATATTATGTGTTTTGGCTGTTTATCATGAATCCAGTGGTTTTATTCCACATACCTGAAGGCTTAATTAAAGTGATGTAAATTTTTTTAAATCAATTGTCACTCATTTTCTGCAGAAGGTGGGAAGTATTCCTCTTTACACCCATCCTTACCTGGACTGCAAAGCTCTTATCAGTGGGCAAAAAGAGGTCACCAAATGTGCAATCTTTGAAAGTGACGTTTTTAATAAAGCATATCCTATAGAAATATCAGAGATTATTTAACTGGGCTGGGAATGTTCATTCAATATGCTGTGCCATGAAATCAAACAGCCGGGAGGTCACCTGGGCTCATCTTTCAGTCTATCTATTTTTCTGTTTAAAACCTGTGATGTTAGGGTGCTGTGGGCAGGTGGATGGATTGATCTGTCTCTGGGCTTTCAAGCTTTTCTCTAGTACCACAGCACCCAGAGCAGAAGTCAGCCAGAGATGAGAATGAAAGAAAGGGGAATTTGATTTTTTTTCCTCTCATTCTCCTACCTTTTTGTTATTGTTCCTCTCCATGTTTGCTGCATGTACAAAAATAGCAATGAGCTGTAATGATCTCCTATTTCTTCTGCCAATACCCTCGGTTAACAACACAACTGGATCAGACACATGGGTACCTGCTTTTGACTGTCAATGGAAAGTAACACTCTTCTCAACCTCATATACTTCTGCCCTTTTCTAGAACAAGGGAGAATTTACTGTGTAGGTATAAATGCTATCCATTAGAAAAATTTAGCCTAATATTAGACTAGAGAATTTCTTGTGCTCATTTCATCCTGCACTGTAAACTATTCACCAGGCAGTAAAAACACCACTAAGCCAAGAGCAACCTGTCTGAAGGGCATGGGATTGAACAGTTAAACTTTTATATCCAGAGTTGCAAGGTGTCAGCTGATAGCATCTTTTCTTTCTGCTTTGTTGCAATGTGAAGTGCCCCACACAAAAAACGGGGATGGCATATGAATAATAAATATCACTGAGTAACAGCTGGAGTTTCTCAGGGTGCCAGTGTTCCTCTCCGTGAAATGCTTCCCTGTATAATTTACTAGGTGTCTCTGATTAAAGTGGAGACAATATATACAATTACACCTAACAAAGCAGTACCTCTGAACAAAAAGGGTCACTGTGTTGCCTGGAAACTGGTAGTCTGTCTAAAACTGAGCATCTGCAGTTGCAAACCAGTCTTAATTTGTCCTGCTTTTGGGCAGGAGCAGACATGGGAATTCAACCCAAGAGCAAGACACTTGTTTGTCGTCAGGAGGAACTCTGCCATGGCAGTGAGGCCCTCCTCACTCCACAGGCAGGGTCACCTGGACAGAGTAAATGGCATTTTACTGCACACCATGAGGGTGCAGTGTGGGGGTAAATCCCAAAATCTCTATATGTGGGAGCCAAGGAACAGCAATACGTGCTCCTGATCCATTCTGGGTAAAACATGGCTGTTGTGACGCCTCTGGATTCTGTTCGTTTCAACGTGGGCATAGCAGCAAATACGGGCTCTGAGCATGAGGCAGTGGTTTAGCTTGAGGATAAGTTTTGTGTGTATATTAATACATGTTTGTTTCTTTGATTCACTGCTGGAGGAGCATTATAGACTTTTCCCTGTGATATAATGTCACAATTAGTTGTGAGAGCCACTGAGCCTGTTATAAAGGACATTTCATACCATCGTATTTGCTGAAAAATTTTTCATGCTTCCAAGAACAAGAATATATGCTCAATTATTCTTCAAGTGGCAATTATCTCCATGTGGATTTAATTAGAAAATTACTGAAGAGAAAGTAGGGTGCTTTCTTTATACAAATGCAAGTTTCAGGAAACAAATTGCGTAAATATTGCTGTCTTGGTAGCCTTTAAAATGATAATAATAATAACAACAATAAAATCTTGTTCTCAAAAGGCCAGGAAAGCATTTGATGTAAATAGATTCAGCTCCATGGAAGCACATGGATTTTTGCCAATTGATACCAATTTAGAATCTGTCCTGACCTTTCATGCGGGGATATAAAGTACGCTTATGGCAATTGCAAATTTTGAAAATGACAGAGTTCTTTTAAGACACATTTTACAGAATAATTGACCCTTAAAAAGAGGGAGATTCAATAACAGAAAGTCTTTGATAAGTGGGGTTTTTTTTTGTTTGTTTGTTTTGGTTTTGTTTGTTTGTTTGTTTTTATTTGGGATGGGGGTAACTCAGTGACTCATATTTTCTTGAAGATCATGACTCTGTTACTCTGGGCTATATTGAATTCAACCTCAGTATGTAAGAAAAGTCAATTGATTTTGATGGATTTGTTCACAATTCAAGGTGCTTTTTCAATGACACTTAAGTTGTCAGAATTGGATCTTGTGAGAAATAGAAATAAAACTTTATTTGTGAAAAACAGATGAAACAGGGTAATATCTTTTCAGCTTAGCTAGCTACCTAGCCCCTTAAACACTGATCTTCATAGACATGTCATTGAAGGAAATCTTGTAAAAACCTTCCTGGCACTCACCTGCCCTCATGCTGAGGTGACAGGCAACTGTTTCCCGCTGTGAACCTCAACCAGCAGTCTGCATCATGCACTGCCATTTATTCTTGGAAACAGGAAACCCTGGATCCAGGTCTTTATCTGAGGAAGATTTGATTTCATTCGGACCCTATTGCAGGGTGACCAGCCCCCCAGTGCTGTGGTGTCCTGGATACCAGTGCACTCGGCTCCCTTGAAGCTGCACGGTGCAAAGGGCTGTGCAGTGTGCAGAAGGCAAGCGAAAATGGTGCTCTCTGGGTAGAGGGACAGAACGCTTCCCCTTTCAGGGGCTCCTCTTCTGCTCCCTTCTACTGTTGGCAGGTGCCCGAAGTGGAAGCGTATCTGTGCCTGAATTACATGCCTCAGTTAGGTTCGTTGTACATCAAAAAGGGGAATGGAATACACTCTGTATCTAAACAGTGTATTAGCCCTCATATTGCAGTATTTGAGAGGAGCTGTGCATGGCAAAAGGCTTCACGCTGTTCCTCTGTGTCTTGCCATCACATAGCAACACAAGTGGATCTCTGATCTTTCTCCCGCCTGCTTTGTTTCTTTTTTCTTGTGGTAAAACACCTTCATTCTCTCACTTATTACTTCTGTCTCAGCCTTTACCTGGGAATTTCTGCCCATATCTTCTCCTTGATAGAACACTTGTTGTTTGTCCCACTCTCCCTAAGCACGTGAGGACAGCAGCCTTCAAGAGCTGCTTTTGTAGCCCTGCTTCGGATACCTTGCTGTTCATGGGGTAACATTTGACTAATAACCCAGCTCTGTGCTTTGCAAATTGATTTGAAAGTCATAGCCAGAGCCACTGTGAAGTTTTTTCCATGGATGCACATTTCCACGTCTGTTTGATGTCTCTTCACTTACTGATGGTCATGTTGAGACTATGCAGCTGGAGAGGGGTAGTCTTAGTTTGATAATCATTCTCATGTCACACATGAGTAAGGAGGCAAGAACGCCTCCGGTACAGGTCTAATGGTCAACTTTTTTCTGATTCCTGGCATGACACACGAATTATCCAGGACAGAGTAATGTAACACACAAATTACCTCCCTCTTAGTTCTCAGGCTGTAAGCACAAAACCTGCAAAGCTGTGTTTGATGGGAGGATCAAAAGAAAAACAATGGGATATATCACAGAAAAAGTCTATTTTAGCAGCTACAGCATGAATTGCAGAATGAGTAATTTCAGAATCAATTAGAATATTCTGTATTTTAGATAAATGATGGAACGATAACTGCATGGGGTTTGGACTTAAGAGTGAATTGAAATCCCTGGAATTTGTTTAATAGAGATGTGCTGGCAATAAGACGGGGATGAGGCTGAATATAAAGAAAGCAAATAAGGCTGGTTTTTGAGGGATGTTTAAAGGAGAAGAAATCTTGCTTAGTACTTAGACTACAACAAGTGAGCAACATTAATTGGAGAAACACGCATGGGAACATAAAGGGTCTGCATTACTCCATCTGTAGATACTGCATTAATTTTTTTAGTAGAAAGATAATTCATTACCTTATCTTACCTTTTCTAAGTATAGCCAATAATGCTGTACATTTAAAAAATAGTAAAAAAAAAATCATTGTAGTGAAGCTAAGGTATTGGAGTAGAGCAGTGCATTTATTACAAACCATGGAAGATACAGTTAAAGAAGTAAAAAGTACAAGGAACAAAGAATTAGTGTAGTGCTTCATAGGTAAGCATTGATTTAACCGGCTCCATCTTAACTCTGCTCCAGAATTTAAAAAAAAAAGAAAAGAATCAGGTCTTTGCATATGTAGACATGAATGTAATTTAGCAAAACAGGCTGAATCATGAATTTAATTACACAGCAAGTGCAAGTAAAGTGTTTGTAATGCTGTTATGGAAATGTGACTTTGATAAACTCATTCACATTACATTCTCTTTCTAATTCAATTTCCATGCACAAGCCCAAAATACTGGGTTTAGTTCTGTCACTGCAGATATAACAAAACCAGTATAAAGGAGGACATGTTTTGTCGGTCTTTCAATAGCTGGATATTAAAAAGCTATGTTTTCCTTCCTAATAAACGTTATACTTACAGTTAAACAAACAAAAGCACAATTTTATAGCCAATCTATCTTTATGTCCATGAATTATACTACATTAAAATAAAGTTTGAAGCATCCACCATAAAACTGTACATGAAAATTCATGCTGAAAATGAAAGAGGAATAAACTGGAAGAGAATCTTAGTGACACCTAGCAAATTCTATGGAAAAAGAAAATTTAGTCCCTGCCTGAACCTTCTTCTTCTCATCATTATCACAGTTTTAGTACACCATCACTTCACAGCCACAATTTTGTTACTAATTACAATGTTATTAACATCTTAAAATGAGTTTACATATTGGTTCTTTGCTTCTGTGCACTGCATGAAATGCAATCCCTGCCAATCTTGGATCTTTGTTACAGGGTGGTGAAATGTCTGTGCTGTAATGACCCGATTAGTTTTAGAATGGACCGTTTAGACATCACTTGTCCAGAGGACATAACATTTTCATGGAATACCCATGTGTTTTTTGCTGAAAGGTAACACTTTTAAGCTCCTGCCCCCTTTTTTTTCCCCTGCACATCAAGGCTGGGTGTAAGGGTCAACAGTTGAATATACAACCAAGCAATTTCCTGCTGAGAAGGGAAGAGCAGTACATCCCTGGTCAATTGCCATGTGCTTATTTGTACCCGCTGTTTTTATGTAAAATAAGTGTGGAAAAAAGGACTGTAGGTTAACTAGGCACACAGGGGAAACAGCTGATGTTGGTAAGCCCTTTCCTTGGGATGAGTTGTCTAATGGTATGCTGATCATACCATCACAGGATCCCCTCCAGAGGCTTGATGTTGGAGAATTTGGCAAAAGAGCTTAATACCTTTATAAAGTTGGTAACTTGATTTGCCAGTTTATTGAGTTTTGATTTGTGTTCTACAAGATTTACAGTTGGCTAAATAAAAGTCCTGATTCCTTGGCAATGATGAGTGCACTGTTGATGTATAGGTCTCTGGTGCTGTACATACTTTTGATGCCAATATAAACCTTCTGACGCTACAGTAGCAGCAGGAGTGTTATGCCAAGTGTAATCTATACTGTGATTTGCAAGAAGAAAAAACACATTTAAAATGTTTCCTTAGGACTTGAACTTGTCAGGATCATAGCCTAAACAATGTAGTAACTTACCCAGTGGGAGAGCAATGCATGGCCGAGTTCTGCACCAGAAGAAGCCTTTTTTTAACAAAAGGAAACATTGGGGCTTTGATTTTTGTTTGACATTTGGCAATAGAAACTGTTCTGGGTGAGTAAACGTGATGGAAATGGTGTATTGAAAGTAATTTTTATCACCTACCCAAGCAGTGAGCAATAAGAGCGTGACTTGGGACACATCCTCGTGAAAGCTTGCATCAAGGTTAGCCTTTGGCTAAGGCAGGAATAGATGTAGACCAGAGTCACTATCCCTTGGAAAGGAAGGAAAATGTAAACTGAAGCCCTGTGTGCCTGTTCCATTTCAGGAGTGGTACAAAAAGACAAGAAACAAGCACTGTAGCCTGAAAAATGTGTAATTGCCCCTCTTTTTTGTGCACACATTTGCTTTACTAAATGTGCGTTGTTTATAGGTGGAATACAATATATGAAAAAAAAAAAGATAAGTATTTATTTTGATTCCTGCAGCCATTTAGTTTATCTTTGGATAAATTAGGCTTTTGTACATTCACCACCTTAGCATGTCCTCTGCTGAGCCAGTTGTGTATTTCCAATGCAATCTGTTTGGACTTTTTTGCTTTTTCTCAATACAGAAGAAGTTCAAAATGGGCCTAAGCAAGCACTAGATAAAAAGATTTTTAATACGCACCTTATCTCACAGCTAGTGCAAAGGAAGCTAAATAAATAGAAGTGAAGTGGAGATCTGTTTTTCTTCAAGCTAGAGTTTTAAAAACACCATTTTAAATATTTAAAAATCATTTACCTAAGGAATTTGTTAATCGGGCCTCATTTGGGTGTATAAAATTAATCACTTACATTCAGGCTTCGTCATTCCACCTTGCTTAAAGGTGAACTTCAGCCAAAGATCTCAGAAACAGGTGACTTGACAGACTAATATAAATTAAAAACAAATAGGTTCAAGATTCCTTCTCTAACTAACTTCAGCCTTTTAAAAAGGATGAACATTCATCATGACTGCTTCAGGATTCACTTTAATACATATTTGATGAGATTTGAAAGAACTCAGACTTAGAAATTCTCTTTTATTTAGGCTTTTCTAAATACTGAAGTGGAATCAACCTTGAATTTAAAGGAATATTAGCTCTCTCCTCACATATTCTGTCTAGTCTTGTGAGAGCTGCCCATTGTACCCAAATACAACAGTTTCTTTAGCAGTGCTGAATTTTAGACACTAAAGACAGCCTCTCCTCAATGGGGGTTACTACAAGGGGAAAAAGAAATTTTCAGTGCGTCAGAGAAGGGACAATCTAATCCTCTTTGCTGGTACATCTGCTCTGGCAGTTTTGCTCTACAAATCAAAAGGCATCCCATTAATTAAAGTTCCTTTTGCTTTCATTTTTATTCAGCTCAAGAAATGTGACCACTATTCAAAAAAAAAAAAAGGTTTCAGCCTACTTTACTCACAAATATTCACCACAGAAGTGCACACTTCTGTGTTTCGTTGTCTGCCGCTTTTTTCTTTTTCTTTCTCCTTCCTTTCTTTCCTTCTACATCTTTCTTTCCTTCTTTCTCTCTCTCTCTCTCTCTCCTTCTCTCTCCCCCTCTTTCTTTCTCCTTTTTAATAGAGAACCTTTTCCTTTGGCAAAGTGCAATACATTCAGAGAGTCTTATAAAACAAAGCTTTCAGTTCTCGGTTAGCAACAAACTCATCTTTGTTCATGCAGCTCTATTAAGGAAAGAAGGCCAATTTTATGCAGGTTTCTATGGTCTGCAGCACAAAGGCATCTATCTGCATGCAAGCTATCTGGCAGCCGCACAGCAGACTATGAGATCATCTATTTTAGCAATCGCCAGCTGCAATGAGGAACTGTAAAAAATTATAAACTGGTTTATATAGTGCTTTTTTTTTCCCCCCAAACAGGCGGCACTACAGATTTATGTATTGTTTTGTGGACAGATAACAAGTGCAGCTCACGGGGTGCCTTCACATCTAGATCTCGGGATCTGGTCCACATTTTCCCTGTGCGTCTAGGCCTGTTTTCATTGGACACTAATGTCATCTATCTTAAGCAGGAAGTGATGCTCGACTGCTTTATCCCTGGGGTTTTAACTGTTGTCTAAGGAATTCTGGCCCTTTATTTGATGGACTTTTACTGTGCTTTTGCTACCATCCACTATTATTCCACAGTGGGTGGCCAGCTATTTAACACTTGCCAGTTGCATCATACACTGCCCATAAAGACCACATACTGTAATTTCACAGCGTGAAGAAAATGAGAATATTTCAGAATATCTTCTCATAGAAGAGAAAGATGTTTTTAGAGGGAAACTTGAAAGGAATTGGAAGGGCTTTTATACAGAAAGATGAGCTGTCCAAGGCAGGATGCATACCCTGATCTAAAACACAGTGGAAAGACTCCTTTTCAATCCAGTTGAATTTGAACTGGATCTGTGCTGTAGATGGACTTATAAAAATGAAGGGTCTGGGCTGCATTTAGATACATAGTTCAGTGGGTTTCCTTCTTTATTAGCATAGGTAGGGGAGAACTGGATGTCTGAGTAAAGAAAGAGTCAACCAGAAAATGATTTCCTGAAAGACAGTTTTGCCATTGCACACAGTGCCCACCTTATGAACAGATGAGCAAGATGCCATAATAAAGTATAGAGGGGAATTGTATTATGCCAACCCTTGTGCAAAAACCCACTTTGAGCTTGTTTTTATCATGCAGTGACTGCCAGGAAGACAGCGTCTTGTTGAGGAAGAATGCCTCAGGGTTACTCCTCCATGTAGTTAAATTAGCACTTCCCTAACTTTGAAGGCAAGCATACCTCCTGATACCCTGTGTCAGAAGTATTCTCCCTAATTTATCAATGCAATTCTAAAATGGTAAAACCACCAGGTTTAGAAATTTTTTCCTGAAAATTTCCTGTATTTTCTGAATATCATGGCATTTTTTAAAACTAAAATTACCTACAAACCATAAAAGAGGGTGGAAAAAACAGGATGATAGTCATGCTTCATGTTGTATGTGATATATATATTTACCTGGAAAGCAAAACCAATATAAGGTGCTCCCTTTCAAGCCTGTTTGAGTGAGAACTTTATTACAGAGGAGTAGAAAATATTCATAAGCTTTTGTTATCTAAATTCCAGCAGCAATGTGGAAAGAATTAAACTCTGTAAATAGAGAATACTGTGTACTTCTCATTAAAGCAGGATATTCAGTTGCAGCTAGTTTGTCAGAAAAGCTCACCATGTTAATGAAAACAAAGTCTTTACATCCAGCATATTCTGACTTTAGTAGTGTGGTTCTGCAATCAGTCCAGTGATTCTTCATACATGTCTTTTGGATCACGGAATCCATTCTGAGGTACAGAGCAATGCATGTAGAACAAATGAATACATCATATTTACAGAATCACATTGCAGCAGAGAAGCCAAATTCTACAAAGCATGACATTTACTGCTGTAAAAAGGTGACTGTCTTCTTTCTTCATCTCCAGATGAAAAGCAGCCTTTGCCTTAGGTGATACACTTGTGATGCCCTAAGCAGTAAAAACACATTATTACTTTGTATTATTAACAATACTATATTTTTAGTTCATATTAACATTACTGTTTACTAGCCTCAGCCCACAGCAGCAGATGTTGCATAAATGCTTGTGGGAACTCTGTGTGTGTTTGAGAAGATGGGTTCTCACGTTGGTTTTAGCATTTCTTATAAAAGCCGAAAAATAAGCCTTGTTTTGTTCCCAAATATGAAAGAGAATTCATGCCTTCAGTAACACCTTTGTGAGTGGGTGAGAAGTGAGCTATATTTCAAATGAATTATTTAGCCACCCACACACAGTTTTAGGTGGATGATTAACCCGTTAGTGTGTCTTTTCTCAGCGCATTCTTCTCAATTTGTAGCTTTAACACACACGTGTGCGTGCACGCACACAAAGAAGAGACATAGCTCCTTGAAAACTTGGGTAACCTGACGTAGGTAGAAGAAATGAAGGAATACAAAGAATCACAGCCTCTCAGTAACTACACTCTTTGGAATTATATTAAAATACATGCCTGTGTGCAAGAACATTTGGAATAATATTTCAGAGAAATGAAAAATCTGTAGCTATTTCTTAGGATAAAGCTTTCGAGAAAACGCATTCAGATGACTATTCAGCGAGCTGCTGTGGGATTGTTGGAGGAACTTCTGGGTGAAGTTCTCTTTAGGCTATGAGTCAAAACCTCTCATGAGCTGAATTTACATATTCATAAGCTCTGAAGTCCCATGATTTCATTTGCTAATAGTGAATTACTATAACTTCATCTTCTGCCACATGTCAAGTCGTCCTTCATAACAGGCAGCATGCATGCCACGTGGGAAGTAAGAAAAATTTGACTGTACGTGACCTGCAAGAGGAAGAGCCACCTAAGCCTCATTTGAAGAGCTTAGCAGGTTAAGTGTAGCAGTTATTGCTGCTCACCTGCAATGAAGTAACTATTAGGCTACAGTAATCAAAAGGCTTCAATTGGATTTATGTTTCTAAGTGCTTATGTCATTTTTGAAAATGGAACTTCAACAGCCTAAGTAATTTAGGCACTTCTGAAGATTTTACCTTAAGCAATGATAATTCCTTCCAGCTTTACAGGAATCAATCCATCCTGGGCTTTTACATTGTGCTGAAGGGTGCATTTTGCTATTGAAGCTATACACTGTGAAGACCTCATGATGATAATCCCTAATTCTTCTTTGCAATGCAGTATCTGAGAAAGGAGAAAAAAATTCTTCAGATAGAAGGAAGACTTCATTTCCTTGGGAGTTCTTGCATGATATATTAAATTCCGTGGGAATAGCTAGTCAGGAAAGCAGACACATAGATCAGGATGTTTGATATTTCTGATCCAGTGTCTGGAGTCCAGAGGTCAGCTGACTTTGCCCTTTTTTCCTGATCTCACATGCTTTTCAATTTGCGACGAAAGGGTTATATACCCTGTAGCCAGTTGTTCTCTTACTCTGCTAGACAGAAAGATACTATTTGGGTATCTAGATATTGGTATGCCCCTCATAAGTTATGTTCAAATAAATGCAAACTTCGTTAATGACCAGTAGTTTCAAAGTTCTATACAGCTGCTCTAAGAATGTAGAAATACATGATCTGATTTACCCATTAAGGGAAAGGCACCTCCAGGTTGATTGTGGGGTTAAGCTTCTGCTGAGGTCTGAACCAATGTTATGTTAGTCTTTAACAATCTGTTTCTCCTCAAGTGATAGGAATTGGTATAGCATGGTGATGCTTGGAAAGAAAAAGGAATGAAGGTAATGTCTCCAAATGAAATCTTAATTTATGCAAACAATTAGTCGTCCTTTGTTTTAATGTATGAAACAATCTGTTCGTATCCGTGCGTAGTGTAGTACAGCATAATTTGCCATTGCTAATTTAACACCAGATATTCTGTGCCCTTTGGAAAATATATGTCAAGCACAGAATTATTTGTTGCCCTTCATGCACCATGCAGTTCAAGCTGCCTGACCAGGGCAATGTGTACTCCTATTTGTTGTTCTTTTAGAGAATAATAGCAGCTATGTTTTACCTCACTCAAGTTTTGCATAAATCTTATGGATTTCAGGATGTCAGTATGTCTCAGATCCTGAAGAGACCACAGCTAAAGATCAAACATCATGGAATTAATATTTCCTTTTGAGTAGAAGAACCAGCAAAAACTCTTCCTCTCAGATCTGCACTTCATTGTAAGTCCAGCCTTTCAGGGGATGTAGGTAGGTTCAAAAAGAGGTTCACAGGATCTCCATGGACTAGAAGAGCATTCATTCTTTGTTACTTGACAGATCCGACTGTCTCCAACAGTTATGAGCAGAAATATGATCTAATTCTGCTTTTAGGTGACTTTGTGGGAGGCTTTTTGGGCTGCTAAACTGTGGGATAAGTTTTCATGCTCACATTCCATGAGTCAAAAGACGTGTTTGGATATCTGACTTCTTAAAACCAGGATGGTGATTCTTCAGCTGATTTGCTTCAGCTGAGTTTCATGATGCCTTCACAGTAAAACTTAACTCCTATACACGGTACTGTGTTTTGCAATGGTCACATTGCACCTCAACTTTTATTTGGACAAAAATTCCTCCTTCCTTACTGTCAGACAACAGAGGACATGTTTATAGAGCAGCTTAACAGCACTATACAGGGAGTATAAGATACAACTTAGATATTTATATAAATATAAACATATATATGTTTATAAAAAAAAAAAAAGGAGAGATCAGTAGATGCAATCAGCCTTTTCTTGAGCAGGCAAAGGCAGTGTCTAGAAGTGAAACCAGATAATAAGGTAGAGGGTATATATATTTAACATTTTTATGTGCTAGTTGGAACAAAACTCCTAGGGAAATGATACCTGACTCAAACTTCAAGCCTTAGTGGGATGCTTGAGACAGATTTGTTCACTATAGTGGTGTTAATGATCTGTTTTCTCTTGTGGTTCTAGAGTAAGGGATTATATATCATCCATTATATTGTGTTAGATATTACTTTGCTTATCCTCAACTTTCTCCCCTCATTCAACAGGTGGAATATCAGGTATTTATTAGTTCTTAGCCTGGGGAAAGGATCACTGGGTAATGTTCTGTAGTCTGTGTTGGGCAACAGGTCATGCTGCCTTATGTGTTTCCTCAGGTCTCGTGACGTCTGAATGACAAAAGTTGTAATTCATCCTATCTAACCTCAGACATCTGTGCTGTTGTGTCTGTGCTGAAACGAACTGTCCATGGCTCCACTTATGTCAAAAAAGTGAAGTAGGCATTTTCAGGATGCAAGTCATCATTCTAAAATGAGAATGTGAGCAAAATTAATAAAAAACCATAAACGTAAAATGTAATATGGTGAATTTTGGGGAAGTAAATGTAGTCAGTGGAAAATTCTGACATTTGATGGTTTTCAATTGTAATTTATGGTGAAATTACTAAAGGAATGTCAGAATTTCTTTGATCTTGAGGAATATGGCATTCAGAAATGTACAATTTTAAAATTCATTGCCATAGGGCTTTGAAGCTGTTCCACTGAGAAGAGGGGCCTCTCATTGGCTTCAGTGGATTTAGGAATGCATCATGGCATCTGATTTTTGAAACATGCTTTGCACATGCAGCTGCCATCAACTTAAGTCAAATCTGACATGCACCTCTGAACTATGGTTTATATGTTGGGATGGAGTTATCTCACTGACACAGGGTCTGATATATGAACGAGCAGGATGCACTGTTCCTCCACTTACACCTCACACCGCTTAATAAGCAATACCTGCTACACGTTTGGATCCTCACTAAAAGAGCAAGCAGTTTCTGATTCAACCTTCCTACCCTGACGAGACTTCAAAAATTAGTTATGGTCAGTAGTATTCACCATTTATGATAGAAAAACCTTCTGTATTTGACATCAAATAGCATGTAAACTGGATTTGAAAAGGTGAAGCTATGACAACCTTCTGATATTTTTGTGTATGTGTGCAGATTGACTATCTTTAAAATGGAGATGAGTCATAAATTCAACACACTGTAACATCCACAGAAACACAGTCACATGGGAACATCAGCATGATTCCAGCAGCAGGGTGACTCAAGGCAGTCTTGGATCAAATACTGAAGAAGTGTTAGTTTATTTTAGTAATTCATAGAATTCAGCACCTAGATGGTTGCAAATCTTGTGGAAATATAACTTCTGAATTTGGTTAGAGAATACATAGTTCCTTAAGCTGAAGAAGTATTAGATCTTTTAGAGCAGAGGACTTGCCATTCCAGTGAAAAGGTAAAAACCCAGGCAGAAAGCAGAGCATCTGGAGGTGGAGGTATATGTCTTGTAAAACTTTAATGGAAATACTGGGAACCTTGACAGAAGCCAACTGTATCCTGGGCTGCATCAAAAGCAGTGCAGCCAGCTGGTCAAGGGAGGGGATTCTGCCCCTCTGAAAAGAGGGTTTAGAGGTGACCTAATTGTGACCTTACAGTAGGGAGCCTACAAGAGAGATGGAAAGGGACTTTTTACAAGAACGTATAGTGACAGGACAAGGGGGAATGACTTCATATTGAAAGAGAGTAGTTTTCGATTATATATTGGGGAAAAAAGCCTTTATTGTGAGGATGGTGAGACACTGAAACAGGTTACCCAGAGAAGTTATGGATGTCCCATCCCTAGAAGTGTTCAAGGCCAGGCTGGATGGAGCTCTTGTTTCCAGATGAAGAATTATTTGCACCTGGTGGATGAATACAACTCTTATTCTTCATAAACCACGACCCCAAGCATCTGCACAATGCTTATTCTGTAGGATCGTGTTAAGCATTGGCCAAGAAGAAGAGCTGGAGAGTAACCAGCCCAGTTATGCCAACTTTTTACCAGTTCACCAGGCAATCAAGTATGACTTGAGGGTCACTGGCCACCCAGGACCACCAAAGAGATCCCCGGGACAGAAGAACACATGGGCAAGGGGAAGGGAACATATGTTAATGATTTTTGAGAAAACGATTATCATATTGATAGTCATTATTCCAGGAAAATCAATTAATATATATGTAAAATACAGTATATAAATGGGAGCTTTTTCTGTACTCAGAATGAATGATATCTTAGAGGAGATATCCCCATGTGCAGAATAAAGAATGCCTGATTCTTAATGCTACATTGGTGTTTAGGAATTTTATTTTTGCCTATTTTTGGTAACACTCTGAGCAACTTGGTCTAGTGAAAGGTGTCCTTGTACAGAGGAGTTCGAACAAGATGGTCTTTTGTGTCCCTTCCAACTCAGGTCATTCTATGATTCCATGATGCCAAGATGCAGGAGTGGAGTACAGAGAGGAAGAAATACTTTCTGAAGATCGCTGCTGAGTAGTGGTGATCATGAAGCTATGTCTCATTTCATTCACTGGTTGTGTACCCTGAAATCCAGATTTATCTGGATTTTTGCTCTGAAAAGGAAGTGAGAATTTTTTGTTCCGGGGAACTGAAATGGGGAAACCGACTGAGCCACGTACACTGAGAGCAAGAGCTACAATGCTTGTCAGAGGAACGATGGGGAGCTAGTGAAAGCTGGATGGTTGAGAGCTGTGCTGCTGATTGGGAAAGAGGGAGGATTATTTCAACATCTCATAATTACTCTTAGGGAATGTCCTTATTGTGAGCTCTGTAAATGTTAACCACATCACCTTCAGCTTCTGCTTACTGTAACTGGCAGTTATTGTCCAGGACATGAAGCCACCTACCTTGTGTGCTTCCTTCAAAGGCTAAAACAATACCATCATCTGAATAGACTGCTCAAAGCCCAAAACTGTCAGGTCTGGTGCTAAGCAGCATCCACAAACCCACAAACGACTTGAAGTGAAGGACATTTAAGATGTCACGTTTCACCTCGCAGATTACTACAGTGTTATCACGAACATGATATTTCTGTTCTCCCATCCTGAGTGGTTAGAAGTGCCTGAGAAGAAATTGGCTGTTGCTCCATCTACAGCTGGCAAAGGGACAGAAGTACAGCTCAGTAAAGAGGTGCACTCCAAGTCCATTCATGTAGTTGCAGTTTGGAACGTTGAAATCTTGGAAACAAAGTACAAACTCTTGAAAGTTTTAAACAAACCATCTAGAAGATAGGAGATCATGAAATGTGATTTAGTCCAGTCTTGAAACTAAAACAGTGTTGAGGTCAATTTTCCATCCAGCAATTTGGGGTAAATGCCCCTTCTGGTTTTCTTTCTTTCTTTCTGGTACGTGAAAGGTACCATGTATTCAGTAAGATAACCATCCTTATATTGCTACTTTTGGGCAGAAAACAGGCTCCAGAATTTTCAAACTGCGCAGACTAATTCTGAATTCCAAGTCATGTAAGACAATGTTTTGTAACCTTTTGATGAAGAGTAATAGATTAGCAAGCATAAGTTGAGCTGGAGCAATCCAAGAAGTGACAAAGGGAAAAAGGGATTTTACTCCATATTCCAGCCATGGATTGCTTAGCAGTGCCAATGGTAAACTGATCTTTGCTTCTCTGGGTTTTTTCTTGGAAAGCTTTTTGTACATTATTCTGTAGTTTATTTTTCCAGTCTTTTCCTTATTTCTTAAATCCTGTTAAGTCTTTTGCGCAAATTTTGTCATCTATTCCAAGAATGGTCTGTTTTTTTCACTATATTTCTTTCTCTTTCTCTTTTGCTGGTTCACGGCTGGAGAACTCTCTTTTCCTCTGCACTCCCTAGGCACCACATGTTGAATTGTCTAAGAGAAGAATGACTATGCAATTGCTTATGTAGGAGCAGTTAAAGGCAATTAAATAAGGCCGGTGCATACAAATCAAGTATTTGACAGCCCACAGCATCAGTATGTCTTTAAGCGAAGGGAGACAACTGCAGCTTCTAAGTCTTGAACCCTCAGGTGGTCTCAAAATTTGCGCCCGTCAGACATGAGTTTCCGCGCCCTGTGTGAGGTGAAGGTTTCACCTTGCCTCAGCACCTGGACCCAAGGAGGAGAAATCAAACGTGTATGGCTGTGATGGTACCTTTTTCTAGGAGGTGGGATGTAGGGGTTTGGCCAGAAAAGATGGTAGAAGGGGATGTGCTACCTTTTATTATTGGCTAATCCAGCTGGGAAAGTGTTTTCACAGTAAAATCCCAACTGTTGACTCTTCTATTTCCATTAGCTGCAACTTGTGTTTGAGACAACTGTAGAGATCATATTGACCAAGCTGTTTCAGCAGCAACAGAGATGTTCAAATTAAAAGAGCTAGAGCTCTGAAGAGCTTTTAAAGTAAAAATGGATCAGTTCTCGCATATATTTCTTGCATATAGCTTGCTTTTTTAGGAGGGTGAGAGCTCAGGCAACCCGTCAAGGATTAAAGCCGTTGCATTTTCAAATAAATAAAGCCATTCTTTTGGGCATATAAAGCTATTTGTCCTCATAAAGCTTTTGCTTCTGCAAAATCGCCTAACTCTGTAAGCTGCTTGGGATCATTTCAATCTTAAAAGCAATTATTTATTTTGTTACTTTCAGTGAAAAAAAGGCAAAGTCCTAAATTGCCATTGGAAAAAATTAAATAAATATTTTTTTCTCCCCAGTTAATGTGACTTCTGCTTATTTAAATACACCAGACTTTCATGAGAACTGTGTGGCTTCACTGTAGTTTTATAATCTTGGTAATTTTTTTCTCCATAGTGAGTACTTCTTTACCTGCTTTGTCTTTCCTATGGCTGTGGGAATGGAAGAAGGAAAACGAAATGCATAACGAGTTCTGGCTTGATTTAGGAGAAACTCTGTATCTGTCTGCCCTTCTTTTCCCTGGAACAGGCATGTTACTCTGCAGGGAGAGATCGTGACTGATATCGATGCTAGGAAAAGACTAAAAATCCATTGGGGAAATCAAATGAGACTCAGAGGAGCTTCAGAATAGTTATAAGAGTGGCTATGAAGGAAACATGGTCTTTAAATTTCTTTTAATCTTCCTTTTAATTGCTCCATTTGCACACCAGCGCCTCAACATTTACACTTCAGGGAAATTTTAGGCAGAAGAAGATGTTTTTCATGAGAAGGGATTTAGGTGCACATCTATGTTTTAAATGAGCTTAGTAAAAAGATCTCTTGTGGTGCTAATGATAGCTGGAAGGTTTTGCTCTTTGGTCTTTATAATTGGTGTCTGAGATAACATCTAAGTACTTTGTTCTGAGTGCTTCCATTTAACTGATTTTTCACTCCCATTTTCTAAAATTACTGAAAATACGAATAATGGGTTATCTTTCTGAGACTTAAATTTGTTATCTTTCCAAGTCATATTGAGACACTCAGAGAGAAGACTTGAATGAAGCATCGTTTCTTCCTTTACTTCTGTGCAAATAACACAGCATTTTTACGCCTTCTCAGTAAAAGGAATTATTCGAGGAGTTTGTTTATTTTGAATCATATGGATATTTTAGTGGAATGACACAGTCACAAAACTTTAAAAATTCATCCAGTTTTTAGAAAGAATAATTCTTCATGATTCATCCAAATGATTGTAGCTGAATTTCAGTAGACTTCAGAGAACCTGAATATTACTTTCCCTCATAAAACTTCACCAGGCTTGATCTGCATTTCCATTTCTCAAGGAATTCTGAGAGATGAAATGGGATAAGAAGCCAAATATTTCAGAATTCTTGAAAAAATGAAAATTTCTGATTGATCTCCTTGAGATGTTTCATCTTCATACATCGAAAGTGGTCTATGTGCATAAGGTTAAACCGCTAATTCCAGTGCTATGTCTACTAATAAAACCAAATAATGGGACTTTATGATAGAATACACATTAATATTTAGTATAAGGTAACAATTGAAATGATGACATGAAAATGCATTTTTTTTGGCCTTTGATCAAGATGAAATATATTTCAGATCTGTTGAAGTGAGTATTAGATAATTTTGGAACTGCACTGAAAATAGAGGGAAAAAATTAATCATTTCTACTACATTGTGATTAGCTTTGATCAGAGCTACACTGTTGTTCTTATTGAGGTTGCTTGGATGTATCTTTTACTTGCAAGACGAGAAGAGAGTGAGTATTCCAGAAAGACATTCATGTTTGCGTGAAATATTTTACATAAGCCGAAATCAGCATTTTTTGGGAAAGAATATTGTTCCCTGTACACTCAGCTTTGAGCCCTCAGAAGCCACATCAAAACCATTGCTAACTGAAGTGGGGTGATAATTAGAACCATTATGTCAATAAATAAAAGCATGAAGCAAAATTTTAAAACTGCTTCTTGAGCAGGTGTGGTTCAGGTGAACTGAACAGATCTCCAAACTTTAAAACAACAAAGTTAAACCAGAAAAATTGCAACCACAATTAGCCTGTATAATTACACATTGCTTGCATCTGATGAGTCAGGCTGATCCCTGGATCTGGCAATGGAAAGATGTCTTACCTCCAGGTAAAATCACCTGGAGATGTCTACCTCAAACATGGGCATTTACATTACAGACATCTGAAGTGAGGTGCATCTGTGGGAGATTTTGTATTTCTTGCTCTTCTTCCTGTCTCTTGTAGAGGAGGTGGCAAAGCCTTGGTGCCATTCCCAGTCATCAAGGTGTTTTCCCAGAACCCAGCTGGTTGTCACTGCCATCATTTTACTGCCTCTTGAGATTTTTTGTACATTTCCTTAGTGGACTTTAGTACACATGAACAGAATAACTTTGAATGTATGTGATACCTTTATGTCATGGGTCAGTTTCTCCCAAAATTTCTAACCCAGTTTCAGTGCCTGTTATAGCAACTAATTTCTTTGCAGATTTTCAGCATCAACTAAAATTACTTATTCATTTGAGAGATTGAACAGAACCCCACTTCTCAGGTTCCAAATGCTTACAAACTCATTTTCACGGTCTTGTGAGAACTGAATGTAACAAATAGTGGGGAGAATACTGGGTAAGGAAGAATAAGTCCTACAGCAGCAAGATCCCTTAATTTTCCTTTTCTCAGGTGTCTTGTTCAAAAGTAATTAGCTGTGTAAATGCATACATTTGTGTGTACATGGCATATGTTATTTGTACACACACACACACACATGTACTTATATATAAAAATTGTGTCCCACTTTTTGCAGAAGAAGGAGACCTGAAGAACTGTACTGCATTCAGCTCTGGGGTCCCCAGCACAGGAAGGACACGACCACCCTCATCCCCCAGCCCTCTTCAGCAAGACACTCATGTGAATTTAAACTGAGTTACAAGCTTCTGTGCTACTAGTATGAACAGAATTTTGTCGCACACTTGGATTTGGGTATATGTTTAAGCAGTCTGTTGCTTAGCGATGAACCTAGGCTTCTGCTTATATATTTTGGTGATCAAAAGATGCTGTGAGACAGCGGAGAGCACAGCAGCTGCTCTTTTGTACATTTAACAACTTTTTCCTACTGTTACGCTGTGAAGAGGACTTAGATAGGAGCAAAACAAGGTTTCAAAACAAGAATCATTCTTCTTTCCTGTCACATGCAGCACTGACCCATGACTTGCAGGAATATTCCTGTCCTCAAAAATGTCTTTTTCCTTTTAAGTTGATGCTTGTCTTTTAGCATTGTGCAGTTAAGTTGTCTCTTCTTTGTAACTCATTATTCAGTTCTTCTCTCAACTCTTTTCTCCTCTGCACTTTGCCTGGCTCATAGATGTCTTTTCACTGAAATTTTAAAATTCTTTTGTCACCCTTACCTTTTTTCCCTGGAGCTCATAACTTCTGCCTGCTTCGGCGCAAAAGATCTCTGCTGGACCAGGGGGATCCTTTCTGTCAGACACAAACTTGAGATGGAGGTGTCTGGCAGCAATTAGCCTGGGCCATCACCACCTGGAGTCCTGGAGTCCAAGCTTATGTGTAGGTGCTGCCCCTGCTCTCAGCAGGTCTTGAATATCACCAGTTACCTCCTCACTCTGGGGGACAGCATGAGGTTAAGCCTGCCCTACAGTGAACTCCTCAAATCCTGTGTAGTTGTCTGAGTAAACTTAGGATACTGGATTTCATTGATGATTTGCATGGTTTCATTTACCCTTGTAATCCTGCCACCCTTTTCCCTACCACAGTTTTTGTATGTTAGTTTCAGTTCTATATTTTTCAGATTTAAACTCTTTGAGGAGGGAGTGGGAGTTGAATTTACTGAATTTAAACCACTTGGTTTGTGTAAATTTCACTTGTAGAATAAGGTCTTTCTGTTTTGGAAAAGAGTCTTGCAACTTAATCATACTTTTCTCCTACCAAAATGGCAGTCCGTTTGCAACAAGCCACAGATTTTCATGCTAAAGGTCTTTACCTTTCTAACTTGCACCTGCAAAAAATGCTTGCCACGATATTGAAGGAATTCAAGGTGCAGCTGATCAGGCATGCAGAGATGATTTTTTGCTAGAATTATTATGTGTTAGGGAAAATTTTCTCACTAGAGTTGTAGTCAGAACAGATAGAAAAGACCTCATTTTCCCTGCCCCTCTGATGTCTTTTCAAATGTCATTTTAGAACTCACAGATATTTTTGTCAGATATAATCTACTATTTCTTTCAAAGTCTTTTCACTCTGCTTCTTTTAGTGCCGCTGCCATTTCTGCACGTATTCATTTTATGTGCATTGATTTTCCAGTGAAGACTATCAGACTGATAATCTAGAAGTTGGAGAAATGTATTAAACATCTTGGGAAGATACAGTTTGTTGTCCTCATGTAATCTCTAGTGAATGTAACTCAGACTTTACTTGCAAGGGTGAGTAAAAGCATCAGTGACAGGTGTCTCTTGGACCTCCTTTCAAAAACTATGTGTGAGAAAGCTGAATGGCTCCTTTGCAGTGATAGAACCTCCTTGTGCAGCAACTAGACTGGAATCATTATACACGGGCACTACCGAATGGCCGTGGCAGTGTGGGATAGTTTTGAATGAGCGGCTTTGATACAAATACAAGTCTTTTTATCTCTGCAAGAAACTTCAGTTGAATGTTGGCACCCAGACTTTTGCTCTGTAAGAAGTCTCACAGGCAGCTCTTTCTATTTGCTCTAAACTCATCTGATCCTACTTACTATAACTGTAACACGCAATTTTAGATTTTGTAGCATCCGGAAATAATAGCTAGATTCTTACCTGAAGTAGCTAGTCTTCAGAGCTAAGCCTATATGGTTCTAAATTCGAGGTTCAAAGTAGTTTCAGTCACAGAGTCTAAATGCTTGGGCTGTCCTACCTGCCGGAGTAAAGCTGTTGTGAAATAAAAGGCATAGATTCATAAGGTCAAGTCACAGCTCTCAGATTAAGACACTTTAACCTATGTGTTCACATGTAAAACGTTGCTAGGTGTTGAAGCTCCCAAAAGAGTCAGTGTAATTTCAGTCAACAGCTCTAGAGACTAGAGTGTTTTGAAACTGACCCGTTTAAAACCATGTCAGGGACCATCTCTGCTTAGAAGGGTCTTCAATACCTGAACTTGAATAGACAGAGAGGAGAAATAGGAACTACCCACAGAGCTGGCAGAGGAGATAGCAAGGACTGCCTCATCCCTTTCCCAGGAACAGGGATTTCCCAGACTGAATAGGAGTATCCCTCTGAAGGAGAGAAGAGGCCCAGTTTGCCAAGAGCAGCGGCACAGAAAAGAGGCAACGGCACATAAAAGAATCAGCAGCAGGGGACAGGATTCTCCCAAAACAGGTTTGAACAAAGGACTCTGGATCTGGCTGTGATTTCAGTGTCCTGAACTGAGGTTCCTTCAGCACACCCTAAATAAAGGGAAATGTTTTTACCCTTATCTTTAGCTCCAATTCATGTGTAACTGAAATAAGGAAAAGTGTAAAGAAACTGAAAGAATATAAAGTCATTTTGACGACTTGTTGAAGCAGTATGGCAATCACGATCCCTCTTTAAAAGTCCTGGGAACTGTCGATACCAGTGGCAGCAAAGGCTGCTAAAGAGTTATTTATTTTATCTATTTTTTTCTTCCCGTTTTTCAGTTAATTCATTTTGCCCAAGTGACAGAGTCAGTTTTCCTCAATTGCTGATACAATCAATTACTGTGTTATCATGCATGTTCTGTTGTTTCTTTTTGGTAAGGAGTTAACTACTGGGGTGATGGTGGGATGTGAATGGCCCACAACTCCTCAAACTGCAGGTTTGCACTGTGAGAATGCTCAGAAATCCTGGGTCACCCAGCAAGAGGAGCTGCAAGCTTCACCTAGGTCTTCCTTGGGTCTCATCTAGCCCACATGGCTGGATCTCATCCACACAATAATTAGTGTGGGGAGAGCTCTAGACAGCCCGGGATAAGCCTAAGATGAAAACAGCTTGTGGCTAAAGCATCAGTCTA
>VZTA01025039.1:154391-164436 GCA_013398855.1 Mohoua ochrocephala | reverse complement strand
GCACCCTGAGGACTTCTCAGTTTAGGAGTCAGCGGTGTGGATTGGGAGCTTACAGACTGCCCTCAATCACTTCTCCTCAGAGTGTGTTGAGGGGAACCACGAAAGAACAGAGAGGATTTTGGAAAAATATGGAAGTTACTGCACAGTTATAAGAGGGAAAGCAATGCAGGAGTAAGTTGCTGAAATGATGTTTAACTAATGAAAAATTTTTTTTTTAGTTGACCTAGTTTTCGAGTAGAAATACAAATGTCTTCTCAGGTTCCTTATCATTATTCCTTATCAGGTTCTTTGCTGATTCAGGACCCTGTGGCTGTGACAGCTATGCTGCTCCACTTATATGAGGGAAGAATTAATTCTAGTAATGTGAAATTAGGGGGAAAAAAAGTAAAGGCTTTCAGTAATGGAGATTGTGCCTGCATTCAAATTAGAATTTTGTATGAGAGGAAAGGGTTTAGGTCTACCAAAGTAATTTGTGAACTTTAGGATCAAATTTCAGTTATTTTTTTTAATAAAAGTTTATTGATTGTTTCTTGCAGAAGCCAAATTCTCCTTCATTTATCAAGAGAAAAACCACATAAACAAAATAGCAACAAAAAAGCAGCTACAAAATAATTTTTGTAAATGTAGAAGTGCTTGAACACCAAATATTGTTAATGCTGCTTTTTGTGTTAGCAAAAAGAAAAGAAATCACTTCAGGTTGATCTGAAGCATATTGGAAAGTATTTTTTAGGTTCAGCCACCAAACTGAAAAATGAATTATTTGCACATGTCGAATTAGGATTGAAAGAAAAAGCCTTAAAGAAGAGGGATATGAACTATTTTTCACAGCTCAGTGTTCTCTTTTTTTTCCTGTATTCCTCACAGGCATTGCTATAACCCTTTCTGTTACAGTGAGTTATGCAGGCTCCAGTGCACCTTTTCCTGTTATTAGCAATACACAGTATCCAAGCTGTCTCTCCCTTGAGCCCCATTATTAGGCACAGAAGGGATCTAAGTAGCTCCTTTGCGCTGCACAGACAGGAGGTAATTTTGCATGCACGGCTGCCTACTTTCTGTAGGTGTGTGCCTGCTCTGTGGATGATAACCTCTCCCTGAGTGTATATTTCATGAGTGAAACTTCTGATATTTCACTAACACACGCTTAACTCACAAGTTCATGACTTAACCTGGGCTGCCGCTGGATTAAAAATATCGGTTTAATATTTTATAAATTACATTGCCAGGGTACTCAGGTTACTGGAGTTGTTTCCTGATGCTAATATTCTTGGGCGATCTCTTTTGCTTAATTAGGACCGTTTGGAAGACCTGTACCTGAAGCACTGTTATTTTTAGCTAAGCCTTTTCACTCGTGATATTTACCATTACAAGATGGAATTACCATCACTTTGGCCCTATGTTCTGCACTCGAATCTCTTCTACACAGCACGGGATTTCTTTCTGCACAGTTGCTTTCCGTTTCTTCTAAATGAAGTTGGGTTGCTTGTTTTGGCAGTTCTTAGAATCTCTGAAAGGCTTTACTTAAAAGTACTTTCAGTGCACTCTGCAGTTTTCTGCAGCCTGGTTTCCACTTTAGTCCTCATGATTTAGAATGACAATAGTGTTTATTTTACTGCACAATGTGCACTTTTTCATAGTACCACACAAAATATCAGATAAGCTCTTACAGAGAATCTCCTTTTGATAATAATGGTGATATCTGGTTTGTGACCACCTCAAATGAAAATATTTCACACCACTACATTTAGAAAATATAGAGTTCATGTTTCTATTTTAACACTGACTTAACATGGAGCAGGAAATACCCTGACAGTTCCTTTGAGTTACCTGTGATGAAATGCATTGTCCTTTACATTTAGTTTCCCATTAGAGTGGAATACAAACATTTTTAAGGACACGGGAACATGAGGAGGTGTGCACGCCTCTATCAGTCTCTTCGAATACATTAGTATTTTTGCACCTGTTGTTTTGTTGTCAACCTAAAAAAAAGAATCCAACAATAGCTATAAAATAACATCAGTGCAGTTGTCACATTTTTTGGACAATAAAATAGAAACTCTCCCCACATCCTGTTTAGCTTTTAACTCTGAGAAGAAAGAGTATCACGTTTTAGACTGCAGTCTGCATGAAATCTCCATGAAAACATTTTACCCTGGTGGCCAGCTTCTTGGCATTAATGAGCTTCTCCAAAGCCTGGGTCTGGGCTATAAGCAGAGGTTCAAGTCGTTTTTGCCAGTGGCTTTCCTGAGGCATGAGCCTGACAGCACAGAGAGAAGCCTTATGGACTGAAGCGATAAAAACAACAGCATAGTTGCAATGTCTACTGGAGTGAGAAAATTACTAGATAACTCCCAATACCTTTCAGAATAGGTAGAATAAAGCAGTATTTTACAGCATCTCAGGTCAGAGGATTGACTAGAGAACTGATTTCCTGGGATTTATTAGATTAAAAGAGCTGCCTCTTTTCTTAATTCTCATGAAAACACCTTCTATTGCATATTTTACAGTAGTAGCAACTTTGCAAAAAGTGTTTGTTAATATTTTTTTCAAACACAGTCTCAGAAATCAGTACTGTCCAACATTTTCTGTTGGTTAGTTTAATTTCAGCCCTCTCTCCTGTGCTGGAAGCTGCTACATTTCCCCTTGAAGCCATGGACTGATTTGAAAGGTTCCCCAGGAGTCTGCTGTGAGGGGTCTTTCTTTGTTACCTGATCCTGGAAGAAGGGGTGTTCTCTGTGTCTGCCAGGAACAACTTTTTCAATAGAGTGCTTGGCACTCCCAGGCCCTGGCTGACCCTTCCAGCCTGGCTGAGAGCATTTAGCACCATGTCAGAGTGCACCTCATGGGGGGAGTATTAGACCGATACTTGCATACTTTACCTCCAGAGACAGAATGTGAGCCAAATTTATCAGCTTCTCTTGGCCTCAACTGTAGCACTGGAAAGTTGATGGGGAAAGTTATTGCAAGCTTATTTGTGCAAAAGAAAATCTTAAATTCTTAATTTCAGAGCTGGAAAAAAAATGTCAAAGGTAAAAAATGTAACAGCAAAACGTGATTCTAACTCACCTCCAACCAAGCTTTCATATCTCACATCTCTCCCCAGTGACTTCTGGAGAAGAATTTCAAGGTTCAAAAGTCATGCATAGCAGCAGGGTCTTCCTCTCTCCTTACCTCCATCCCTTTCTATGCAAATTAGGAATTCATTGCTTCCTGAGGACATCCGTAACATTCTTCCAGTTTTTCCAATGTTGCTACAGCATGTCAAGCCTATGATAAAAACATACAAATGTTATACTATAAAGAGAATTAACTGTATTTACATTTCTATACACCAAGCTCATCCTTATATTTCAATGCCACATTTTGTCTTGGAGCTCTGTCGTAAGCACTTTACTGTCAGTTTGGGTTTGGAGGACCCTTGTTCACAAGCTCCAGCTAAGTGAGATTCTTAAGCATGTACTTAATTTGAAGCCCAAGCAGAGCAGTGCTACCTTGCAGTATTTTATTTTCATAGAGTTAATGCCAAGAAGGTTTCGAACTAGTCTCTCACACTTATGTAGCTGAAACCTACACAGAAACAGATGTCCTAGCTTGAAAAATGTTCCATAAAATGTCACAGATCATGCTGACACAGAGAACAGAGGACAAGGATGCACACTTGGACCTCATGTATAGGAAGTCAGTACCTTCACAACTTCTGGTGCCTGCCTGCACCTTGTCCCCTACAACGTTGTGAACCACGAAAGGACATCATTATAAAAATATTTGGAGCAATGCTTTGAAATAGAATTTTTGTCCTGGGATCAGTTATTAAGAGTATTTGTACTGCAGCCAGCATAATATTTAAATATAAAGACATGCTCCTGTATCACATAGAATTAGGCCAAATCCATAACAATAGATAAGTGGAATAATGCTCCACATGGATGCATGCCAGAGTACCAAAATGCCCAGTCTCAAAAGAGGCAGCCTCTGTTCTCCTGGGGACAGTATGCCATGAGGGTCACAGCTTTCTGGGGTCACTATTTCTTTCACTGCTCAAACTACACTGTGGGAACATTGAGGAAAGATGGTCACCCCACTGAGGGCATTCAATGTTATTTAACCTAACCAGGACACATGGGCTCAGCAGGTTATTTAGCATAAACAAGCCTGAAGTTCCCAGTCTCTCTAGAGAGCACAATATCTTTCAAAGAAATGACTTTTACTCCCCTCTTACTTACCTCCCATGTAAGCAGTCTCACAACTTTGTCAAAATGCATACATTTAAAATTTTGAGTCTTTAAAATAATGGAATAAAGTCAAGGTACTGTTTCACAGTCAGTCATATCCCAGGGTGCTGGCTGGCCATCTGCTGCCGTGTACTACAGGAAGCAGAAGTCTGGAAAATGGCATTTCCAGCAGTCCTTGGGGGAGGCTTCACTCTATTGGGGTCAAACAGTTTTTTTCCGGCTTCGTGCAGATTACGTGTGCTGGGGCATACCGTGGTTCTAGTAATTACCTGGTTTTGTTTAAATAACAAATATCTATGTGTATGCAAATATTACATTGTCAGTGTGATAATCCAGAAGCAGATGGCTTCTACCTCAATTTCTGCCTTTGAGGAGTTATATTCCTCCACCTGTATGTAAAGAAGGTATTTTTTTCAGGAAAGTGAATTCACTCTGCACTCTGAGGCCTTTGTGTTGGCATTGCACTGCTAAAATATGCCGCACGTTTCCATAATGCCATCTCCTGGAAAGTACTCAGTGTCTTCTCTTATCTGGAGAAATATCACTAACATACTGGTCTTGGTAACAAAGTCCCCTCAGATTTTATCATGGCTCCTCATTTGCCAGGATTTTTCTTTTCTCCCCTTTTCTAGGCTTGAGATAGACTTCTTCCAGTAGTGGTTTGGAGTGGCTTCCTGTGAAAGCCCTACTCAGGAAGAGGGGGAACTGGATTACCCCAGACATCTATACAATCCTTCTCCTCAAAGATCTCAGTGTAACCAGTGAACAAAAACACAAAACCAAAGCAGAATGCTTGATTTTTCTTTCTCTCCACACATTTGTATTCCACAGAACTTAAAGAAAACACCTCCTAAATCCCTTCTGAATAATTTAGCTTGAAATGTTTACCCTTTGACAAAAAAGCACAAAATCACTAGGAAATACAAAGTCCTGAAACCATTCCCAGAGGCCACCATTGCATACACTGTCTACTTATTTCAGTTTCTTTATGCCAGGCAAGACCTTAGGCTTTCTGTTCAGGGAACAGGAGAATACAAAAGACACTCAGCTTTCCTTCCTCATGGGAATGGGAATCTCAACAGAAGAGAAAGAGGACCAGTTCACTGTGCAGGAAGTTACTTTAGCTTACAATGAAAGTAATTCTCCAGTGTGTGCCAAGAGATGTTCAAGATAGTTTCTCTTTTCATATAAGGAGCAAGTTGCATAGCAGTACACATTTTTGATTTTTATTTTTAGTATGCTTATGATTTTTATGGTGATTAATCACCATAATCCAGGAGACCACTTTCTTATGACACAAGAATTTCCCGTTCTCCTGACCTCCTTCATGTAAGTTTCTGAGCAATAGGCTAAATAATAAAGTCTGAAAACACATAATATATAACAATGTGATATATCAGAAATGAATAGGCTTAATGTGTTGGCTTCCAAGAAACCAAAGGCCAATCTGCTGAAAGTCCATGGGGATGGATAAAAGTAGAAGCAAGCTGTAATGATGCAATTGAGCCAGGAGGCTCAGCTAGTTGAGACGCATTATTACTGTTAAAAATTGTTATTGAAAAACCAACTGATTCAGAGCATACAGTGGAATACTAAAGTTTAGGTGACTAACAAGAGAAAACAGACAAGAAGAAAACCTTCTGAGTATATCTTAGGAGTAAATGAAAGGAAAATGAAAGGATGAGATGTGTACTTTCCAGGAAAGGGAAGGAAGCAATGAGTAGAGAAATTCAAAGTCTTTTTTATTTCAAGTATCGCAAAAAATTAGTTCTTCTGTATGGTTAAAATAATTAAAATGTAAAACAGATGTAAAAACCTAGGCTCAAAAACCTTTGAGAATTATTTAGTTATTCTCAAATTTGGGAGTTCCTGATGAAGCATATTATAGCAACTCCCAAACAGGCAGTGATTTTCTTCCAGAAATCATGGCATCCAAGGAAACCTGATGGCAGAGATATTTCCAATTTTGAAAAGGGTAGAATGGTAGAATTATAAAAACATGCCATTTTGATAGCCTTGAAGAATCAGAATCAAATGATTAAAAGCAATTTTAAAGTATATAAAGGATAACTATGAAATGAGAAAAAAGACAACTGATTTTTCAATAATTAAACATTAATCCACTGCAGTTTCTTTCTTCTCCAGAGAAAATCATGTCACATACAGAAAAAGGAGAAACAGCAGGATATGACTTGACTTTTGGCTTTTGAGATCTTTCCATATGGCACTTTCTCTCAAGGAAGTCATGTATACATGATGGTTTTGGCAGGTTCACAGCTAAAAGCACACATCTGCTCTAGAGCTATTTGTCAACCATTTCTTATTATGTCACACTTCCTAGGGCTCTGTCCTGTGCTCAGTATTCTTCAACATTTTTTAATAGCTTGGATGAATAGTTTTTAGATAGTTTGGAAAGAACTTTCATTGAAAACTGAATGAGTGAAGACGGTAGTCAAGGTTCACTGAATATGATCTTGACCTGCTGAAGAATCATTTGATATAAAAAAAGAGAATTTCAGTTAAGGTGAAATTCAATACATTGCTTGCAGGGTTTTCATGCAAAAAAAGGGCATTAACTGATTGGCAGCAATAACAGAAATGGCCTAGAAGTTAGAAGGCTTGATAGGCTGATTCTGGATCAACTGTATCATGCTGTTGTAAAAAGACATGTCATTTTGTGTTGTCGGGAAGGCCACTGTTCTGCTGTATCTGCCACTGGTGAGGACTTACCTGGAGTACTGTATTTAGGTGGGCCATCATATTTTAAGAAAGATGAAGAAAATCTAGAGAAAGCCAGGAAAAAAAGAGTTTTTTAAAACAGGACCCATAAAAAGTTTGGAAATATATGGTCATATTTAGCACGCAGATGAGCAAACTAAACAAGGGAGGAAGGACATGAAAAGCCTTCCTATCCTTTAACAGTTTTTTGTGCTGATCCATTTTTTTTAAGCAGAATAATTCTGTTTTGCACTCCAAGTCCACAGAGGGTAGGGCAAAAAATAAATAGATTAACTTGCTCTTTTTTTTTTTTTAAAAAAAATTTTGGAAATACTTTAGAATTTTAAGGGGAATAAAGAATTAGAAAAGATAGTGTATGGTCGTTGTGCAATTTTAATACTTAGAGGATTACAGATGTGTTTCAATAAACATTTCTGAAGAATTCTCTGTGTTCACTTGATCATGTTGTAATGAAGGTACCCTTTCTCAACCTTTGTTTCTGAGGAAAATTCTTTTCATGTTCTGTGTATACAAATGGTTAGCAAGCAATGTAAGATCATCATGCCTCATTCAGCCCTAAAGGCATCCCAATGCCTGCTGGGTATAGACATGGAGTTTGTCCAGACAACTCCCTGTAGGTCATTGCCTTGCTGCAAGCATACACAGGCTGGCAAATTTAACAGCCAGGAACTGTCTTCTGCCAGCCTCCTTCAGACCCAGCTGTAGCCCCCCTTTCTAGTGGGCCACCCACAAGGCTCTTTCATGGCTGTTATAGACCCCTTTGCCAGAAACATATAGTTTCTTGTGCCAGCTCTGAGCCTTTCATCCTAATATCCAAGAACCAATCTCTCTTTCTACAGCCAGCTCCCAGTCTATTTAACTTCTCCCTGCTACTCCAAAAGCCACATAGCCTCTGGCTTTCTGCAAATGTTGGTGGTATTTCTCTTTCTGTGCTGGAAAAGCTATTAAATTGTCTCATGGATATGCACCGAAACTGAATTAAGTGAGCCTGGTGGCTCACTGGTCATCTTGGTGAGTGATTTCAGGGAAAACTGTTACCCCTCCCACCCCCTCCCTAAGATTAGAATTTGGCTGGGTTGAGAAACTGTCTTGGTGGGCTAAAACTGCCCTTTGCCAAATTTGGCATCCTAAATCTGTTCATTGATAACAAATCTGATTTCTTGAAGAGCATGGGACTTCAGCTTTGTAGCAGGCAACTTTATTGTTAAAAATAGATCGTGTTTTAGGTACTGGTGGTACAAAAAGCAGATTCTTTGGAAACAGGCCTTTAGAAAGTAATTCAGATGTCCTATTTCAAATGCTCTGTAAAGGTAAACGTTTTTTGAAGGCACTAGAATTTCCCAAAGCATGTTTCATGGCTTAAAGTTAGGTGGAGGCTTCAGGTAAGAGGTCAGTAAGCAGAAGTGCTAAGCAGTGACATGAAAATCTGTCTTTTGTATGAAAATTGAGGTCCTCACCTCTCTTACAAGCTTTGAGTATGAAGATGCTGATAAGGTGAATGCTTGTGTTAATTTTAGCAAATTTTAGTGCTAGTAAAGAAATCGAACTATAAAAAAAAAAATATACATGCTAGAGATGCCTGTTCACAAAAGGAATATTTTGCTGTTATTTTATATTAAAATAAACAACAGGGCAGGGACACTGAGGGGGCCAAAAGGGATCTTTAGTTAGAAGAATAAGTATTCTTCTAAGATTCTTCTAGGGAATCAATATAGGTAAGAAAATTATGCCAACATGTCATTCTAAACCTGGGTAATTATGATAAAGCACCAAAACAAAAACATTTTGTTTTTAATCTCTATGCTGAGGACTATAACTCAAGTTTGTAGGAGGAAATAACCGGGCCAGGTCGTATATCAGAGCTCCATTTCTATCCACCCCAGAGCTTTCCAGCCCTGCAACAAGTGTACCTGAACACAGATGTTCATCTGCTTTGCTGTCGCTGCAACCAATGGGAAAGCAAAAGTACTAGAAAGCTGTCAGCTGCTAATGCATTGCCCTCTTCTCTCATGTATGGATTTTTGTTCAAATATCCTGTATACAAAGGCTTGATTTCTATTCACTGGCCTGAAACAAGGACAACTCCACCAAAATCGCTGGCAAGGGACTCATTCAGCTGAGATGGGAAGTAAGCCAAGTATATTAAAGTGTCTACATATATTGCGGGTTTTAATGCAGGGCAGAGTAATTAAGAATTTACAAGCCAGCAGCAGTTGTTGAA
The DNA here is from genome assembly GCA_013398855.1 of Mohoua ochrocephala. Lineage (NCBI taxonomy): Eukaryota > Metazoa > Chordata > Aves > Passeriformes > Acanthizidae > Mohoua > Mohoua ochrocephala. The sequence goes on along the minus strand of VZTA01025039.1, from coordinate 155,247 downwards.
AAGCTTTGAAAATGAATTGGAGAAAACTGTTAGCTGAAGTCCTATAAGCAGAGAGTTCCTCTAACCTACTTGCTGTAGCATGTATGTTTTATAGTATTTAAATCTTTACTCTTACCCAGAATGGAAAGGGAAGAGGGAAAGTAATTCCACCAAATTACATGAGGTGTAACCTGTGTGAAAACTAACAAAGCACTTTCCAAATATAAAGTTTCCAACGTGTTACCTCTTCCTGCTCTTCACTGCATGTGAGAATAATTACACATGTACTGACACAGAGAAGATGCTTTTTTTCCTTATTCGACTTGCTGATAACTTCTGGTTCTGCTAATGTGGTTACATATTTTTATTTGTTCTTTTTCAGAGCTAAAAATGTAGGCTATGAGGTGAGAAGGTGTGCGAGACAGAGAAGGGGGAAGATACCAACAATTAAGGGGAGTGGTAATTGTGAGGACCTGTGACTATGGATTTTATTCAGAGGCTGTGCAAACCATTCAGGGCTTATTCCTGAAAAAGCAAGAGGACCAGTGCAATCCTCAGCTGAACTTTTTTTTTTTTTTCTGAGACAATGCAGCAATTCTTCTCTTGTGTGTTGCATTTCAAAATGAAGAAGCACATGTATGCTCACAGATGTGCCTTCTAGTCTTGTCCTTTTATGTCAATACATATGCTTCATGACTGCAGCAAAAGCTGGCTGCAGTAGGCCCGGGAAGTCCACATCAATTTCTATTTCTCTGTTCCTCCTTACACTCCAATTTAACACATCTGAAAATTGAGAAGGGAACCAATCTTGCATAATTAAGAAACAACAACAAAACCAAAACCAACCAAACACACACACACACACCCCCCCACTGCC
>VZTA01025039.1:132522-154380 GCA_013398855.1 Mohoua ochrocephala | reverse complement strand
GGGAGGGGGGGGGAGAGAAAAAGGTCAAAAATTTTTTCCTTATGGTAGCAACCTTAAGATTTAGGTGCTGCATGCTAAAAGTATCCAAGTTTTAGTGGTTTTAATGGCACTTCCACCAGGAGTTGTTTACCATTAAATTACCATTACCATTTTTAAATATTTTGTTTTCTGAGAGGATGCAAGTAGCTCACAGCATTAGAGCACAATGATGTCCAGGCTGCCACTGGTGTCTCCAAGGTCCTACAATCCAACAGTCAGTCAACTTAACATACTAAGCCGATGGTTTTACTCTGTGCAAGTGTTAGATGTCACAAAATGATGTAAAACTGAATGATGGACTCAAATCAGCAATCACAGCTAGGATAAGTTCTTCTCACGTGTTTATCTATACGTGTAAAAGTCGAGACCTTGGTTCTACTGTCTCCACACGGGGACACAATGCCATCTGAGCTGCCCAAAGATGCCCTGCCTAGCTCCTCGCTGCAGCTCCAGGAAGTTTCCCATAGATCCTGTGCCACATCTGCCAAGCTATGTACATATACTCTCATACATACCAAAGAGTCTCAAATGGCCCCAGCCATGGAAGTTTGAGCAAATGATTTGACCTCTAAGATCCTGACAATCAGCGCCAACAGAAGTTTGTTTAGACTACGTTTCTAATTAATGGAGATAAATCTTCATTTTCAGAAGCAAGTTATCACATTTTTAAAGAGGAATGGGGTGAAATAGGCACCATTAAGACAGATAGTGTATTTCTGCATTGAAAACAAACTGTTCTAAGATGTCAGTTGTGGAAGTATTCAACAGTTGGAGTGCTGTTTAGACTCATTCAGTGGTCTCTATAGAGAAATTTGGATTGCATATCTATATGTGTTTATAGCAAACATTTAAAATATTAATTTTAAATATTTATTTTTGTGATTTTTGTGATATTTCATATTTAAATATTACAGGTGGGACTCATTCAGTCATTCATAGCTTATAATATCTACATGTGTGCTGTACATGTACTATACACACTGCATATGTAATATTTAAATACCTGAAATTAGGAGAGTTAAGTCTCAGTTTCTTCTTGGAAGCTTTCAAATAGGCAAGGCCAATAATCCTACATGAATGCTGAGAGACACTGTGAAAAAATACCAAGGCCTCAGCTAAGAGAACATATTGAATGCTTGGGCCAGAGAGTTTACACTGGCATCACTCCTTTCCTGACTGTGGAAATGTTCTTAAGTGTGCATGCATAAAGTATACTACTGGATTTTTTTTCTGAATACTGAAAATGAATGTACATTTCTGTGTGAGTGTTCATTTGAGTTAATGACTTTTTTTTCATTCTCTGAAAAATTTGAAAAGGCAGCTAGCACTGCTTAAATGTTTTCTTAATTTTACCTGTATTCAGGGTCAGACATTGCTGCAATTTTACAGCAAGACCATACTACTGGGTGAAAAGAGAGCAATACACAAGACAGTCACTGCACTGAAATCTGATCAGATTCTGGAAAGATTTGAGGGACATTTCTACAAAGGAAGAGATAAATTGTCTCTTGTTGGAACAATTACCTATTAATTCCATAGAAGTAAGAAAAGTGAGGTTTTTGTCATGATTTAACTCCAGCAGCCGAGTAAACACCAGTTTGTTCACTACCCTTTCCTCCTCCAGTGGGAAGGAGGATAAATTAAAAAAAAAAAAATTGTGGGTTCTGGCCCACCTCCCCCCAGTCTATATACTGGACATGGTGTTGTATGGGGTGGAATATCTGTTTGGCCATTTCCAGTCAGCTGTCCTGGCTGTGCTCCCTCCCAGCTTCTTGTGCAGCTCCTCACTGGCAGAGCACAGGAAACTGCACTTAGGGTAAACACTCAGCAACAACCAAAACATCAGTGTGTTTTTAACATTATTCTCATGCTAAATCCAAAACACAGCACTGCACCAGCTACGAAGAAAAAAATGAACTCTATCCCAGGTGCAAGCAGTAGAGTTTTCTTTCATAGTGGCTAGTAAAGTGTTTTAAATAATTCATAAAAATACCACAGCTGTAACATGTCACGCTATACAAGTTGTGATATGAAATACGAATTTTGATCAGCTGGTTTATCGTATGGTATTGCAAGATTTGCATGTTGGAGAAAAAATCACTCAAGCACATTATGTAAGACAGAAATCAACTCTTTGTACAAGACAGGCTGAAACACAACCAGCCCAACCCAGGAAAACCTGTTGATCGTCCTATAGAAGCAAAACAAGAAAATTGCTTGGGCAAGTTGTGGGTGTGTTGTTTATCAGTATAGCCTGCCTGGGCTTACAGAAAAAAAGCAATTGTCTTGTAGGAAAGGATCTTGTGTGAATTGACACATACAGGTAACTGAGGGCAACCATCAAACCACAGCCAAAATGCAAGGAGTAGATTTATTTCATTACCTTGCTAAAAATGCCAGGTGGCAGAACCACACGGGGGGGGACACAGGCTGTGTTCCCCTCAGCCCATCCTAGCGGGCAGCAGGGAGGGCTCGCTGCCACCTCACCACAGCAAAAGGCTTCACACGCCTTCTGTGAGAGTGCGTTGTCTCTCCACAGGAATTTTTCTCCTCCAAACAGGAGGCATAAAAAATGCAGTTTTCCCACACCAACGTTTTTAGCATTCCCAGCTGCAATGGCACTTTGAGCAAAACTTGTCCTCTTCGTCACCAAATCTTCCGATTTTAACCCTGTCCTCCCAACAGGTCTTATAAGTAATTATTTACCTTTTAATACAAACATTGACTTCTATAAAGTAATCATCCTCATAGTAAAGACTTAAGTACCTAAAACAGCTCAACAAGACTTTAGTTTTATTTACACACTTGTAATTTGGTAGGAAACCAATCAATGCCATCATTTGACTATCTGCAAATATGGACTTTTTCCAGTCACAATCTGTGAAACCTACAAAAAGTGAACCGCATTCCTACTGAGAATTACTTATAAAAATACCTCAGATAAATGAGTAAGTATTCCTCAGTTAATAATTTGGTTATTTTAGCTTTTTCTTTTAGTCAAATCACCCAAAAATTATTTATGAGCCTTTTCTCTATTTTAAATTTAAAAATGAAAGATTTTTGCAATTCAAATTTATTTATCAGACACTTCTTGTAAATAATTTTTGTATGTAGACCGCTGACGGGAATATGCTAAGTCTGAACAGTGCTAGAACATGCTTATCATGTGATGCTCCTTTCTTGCCCAAGCTGAATGAGTAAAATATAGAAATAGCTTTTTTCACAAGGAGGAAAACATATATGTATTTGCTGATTCTTCATCGGAAATCCATAATTTAACTGATCATTCTTGTTTGAAACTGTATCCAAAGGGAAATAAATAAAAGAAAAATTAGGCAAAGCATCATCAATCTGACATTTTTAATGAATATGCATAATAGTGCATGTGCATCTTTGTTCAGTTCTTGCACCTGGATTCAGCCAAAACCAGTGAAAGACAACAGTGAAAGAAGCTGCCACTACATTACATTCATGTGGACCTTAGGCACGCAGATTAATTGCTGCTGTTTCTGGGGTATGTTTACTGTAAAACATTGAATTGAGAAAATCTGTGTATTCAGTTTGGCTCAGAAAATCACTCTCATGCTACCTTCTCAAAGGACCCATAAAGACTGATATTTGCAAACCCATGCTCTCCACAGCATCACAGTAATCCACCACTGACCTACTTTTGTATTGTGTTTCTAATGGCTGGACTGCCTTTCATCACACAGAGTAGGAATGTTTACTAAAAAAATAGATGTTAAATGACAGTTTTCAGCCTGTCTCTAATTACCTTTTAGTATAAAACTACCACAGAGGAGGCTATAAGTCCTTCCTGCCAATGAGATTGCATTTCCTTAGTATAGGCATATCTTCTGTTCTTAACCAGTTTTGAAGTAGAATATAACCATGTGGAAGATTAAGTAAGAACATAAAAAACCCCTTAAAAATCCCCACTACATTTTTTTTTTAATAACATCAATAGAAGCCAATAAGAAGAAGTCAACATGTATTTTCTGAAAGGGAAGCTGATGATTTTTGATGTATAAGTGAAAATACATGAAACCCTGTTATTTTTATGATTTTTCCTATTCCTCCCAGATGACTCCCTGAGCAATTCAACTATAATGCTATAATACCTGTGAAGAATTTGCTGTCTAATATGTGAAGTAATTATAATTCAGCAAACAGTTGGATACAAAATGGTGGCAAAGGTGACAATTCCAATTTTTGTTTTCTGATAGCAGAAAATTTTTAAACCATGGCAAAATGAAATGAAGAAATTGAAAAAGATTTCCATATTTGGCAAATGAATCTATAATGAGTTATAAACACACAGCCTGTGGCCTAATCTAGACACATGGGCTGTGGAGTCTCAGTTCCTTCAGAACAAACTCAGGCACCAGCACCTGCTGGAGGCCCTGACTGGAAAGCAACTTTGCAAAAAAGCACCTGGGCATCCAGTGCTCCATGACTGAGCACAGGGCAGAGGTTGCCCAGAGTGGTTGTGGAATCTCCCTCCTCGGAGATACTCAAAAGTCATCTGGGCACAGGCCTGGGCAGCCTTCTCCAGGTGACCTTGCTTGAGCATAGAGGTTGGACCAGATGACCTCCAGACACCTTTTCCAACCTTAACTGATCTCTCACTATGTGAAAATATTAAAGAAGAAGGCAAAAAAAAAATTTAGCTCATTAACTTAAATAGGAGAAAGGGTACACATTTTGGGAATTTGAAATACATTTAAGTATTCACCAGTCCCAGGTGAAAGAAATAAATGACCTCTATCAGCTGCAAAAGCGAATTAATTTTTAACAGATATTCTAAAACCAGTGAATAATTTCACATTATTAATTTCTTAAAAGAAAGGGCTGTCTATCACAGAAACAGACAGAAAAGGCTTATACGTATGAAAAAGCATATAGTGGTGGTTAATAGCAAAGGTGTTAGTATGAATGCTGTTTTATTATGAAAACTTTTGGAAAAGCATGTAACAGAGCTACTCTTCCTTACTGTTTCTCAAAGCAATAAATAGAATGTGGTTCTCAAGAAGTCTTGTGGTAAATCTTTCGAAAAATAAGAAAACAATCACTGTCTATGTTTATTGTAAGGAAAACGCCTTGTATTTAATTATTCAGAAGAAACTACTGGGTTAAGGTATCTAAAAACTATAATAATATGCTAATCTATATATAAGAACCTGTGGAATATGTCTAAATGTAGAATATAACACTGATGTGAATCTGGGGCTACCCCTGTGGGCCATGTCTAGACTGAACCTTGGCTCAAATATGGATTTTTTACTCCTTATGTACCTGAATGGTATCCAAAGGGTTGGTGATATAGCTAAAAGAAAACTCTTTGGCCTGAGATAGATGCATTAAAGGGAAAAATATCTTTCTCCAACTGTTCTGCAGCAAACCAGCATCTGAGACTGCTGGATTTCTTCAAGGGCAGAACTGCTGCCACTGATAACTACCGTAAGTGAAAAGTGGTGAACATGAGGAGAACTAACACTGACAGAGGAATGCTGGACAGCAGGGAAGGGACATGAATTCTTGCAACACAAATTTATGTCTACTGGTATATTCAAGATCATCCTCATGCAGCATGAACTACATGGATTTAATTTCTTTCTCTATTTCAGGTTTTGCAGCTCCCACTGAAGTGTTCATAAGATGCTTTTATGAAACCCCTGATAGTGCAGCCAGATATTCTTCAGGTGGCTTTGCCATTAGCAAATTTTCAATCCCCAAAGTTTACATCACATCACTAAACTGCACTCATGTAGTTAGCCACAGCAGGTGAGAAAAACCAAAGAAAGACTAAAATTCGTTGCTTGAGAGTGAGAGAGAGGCCATGAGCGTGGTAGGAGCTTGCACATTAATCATGAAAGATCCTGGATTTCTCAGAGGACACTGAAGCAGATTGAATGAGTGTTGAAGAGAAGGCAACCCAGGTGGGGGAATTCTCACAGGTGTGTTATTATTTTTTCTAGATCTGTGTATGTTTGTGATACATGGAATATATATTTATTTTTTGGGAACACCGTAAATTCTTGTATCTGCCTACTTTCAGTTATTGTGGTGTGCTCAAGAATAAACCCAGAGTGGGAGTCTTGGATAAGGAATAGCAAAATGCTTCATTCTCTTCATACTTAAGCTTCATACTCAAAGCTTAAGAGCACTCATGACTTACGTTTAACACTGATATGTTATCAGTAATTAAAGGAATTGTTCCCAGGTTGCAATTCTCTGTGATGGCAACATTCCACACTGAGCCATGAAAATATGTTGGTAGACTTTGATACTTGAGGACTCCCGAGTTACCTAGGCAGAAAAGTTTAAATTCTGGTTTATGAGATCAACACCAAACCAATCTCACTTATCCAGAACTGCAATCAGGAAAGAATAAACCGAGAAAATATGTTGTGTAAGGTGATGTTGATGTAAAAATTTCAGGATCAGACCCCCATTAGAGACTCTAGGGAAGGTTTTGTTTTTCTCCTACCCCTAGAGGTAACTCTGTATAGGTTTGGACATTAATTCAAGTGGCAGCAATTGTTATACTTCATAGAAAATGCTTTTTATTTCGCATTATAAAAATCACATTACATGAGAACATAACTAATAGAGGGTAACAATCAAAAGTCATTTGCTTCGTGGCCCTTCAGAATCACATTTGAATGTCACTGCATTACTTACTGCATACTGATGACTAGTTATTTTTAACATCATTGATAATTAACAGTTGGCAAAAAGATGAAAACGGGAAAGAAAATGATTCAAATGTTCCTCAGTGCTATTCTTTTGGTATAGCAGAAGATTTACTCAGGTCTGAGAGTGGGGGGTAAAAGATGATTCAGGACCTTAATCCTTGCTCCAGACAATATGCAGGCTGAGTCAAACAGGAAGGTGGAGCTGGTGTGAACTATTACACAATCTTTTTATCTTGTACCCAAGACATGGAGGGAAGAAGTGTCACATCCATCCCTGAAGGTCTACACTCTCTTTCAAAGCAGGAGTTAACTCTGAACACAGACATATGTAGATAAATCTGCTTTCTGGAAAGACATATTAGAAGATAAAGACACAGAGGTGAGTAATTGACCTATAATTTAACTGTACAGATATGATCTGTATGGTGCAATCTGCCCTCAAGGCCCAAGAACGTGACCAAGAAGATGCAGCTTCAGACCCCAGAATGGCAGGTAGAGTAATAACCCTGAAATATAGAAAGTAGTCCCTTCTGTATATATAAAAACATTCTTTTTCAGCTTGGCAATTCTAACAGTATTCGGAGTTAGAGGCTTTGCCTTCCCAGAGGAAGTACACCCATCACTGTGCACAGTTTTTCATAAAAGCTGCTCTTCATTTGTGGTTTGCAGAACATTGCAGGTGTGTTTAAAATTCATTGTGTATGATCTTTAAAGGTCAGTGCACATATTTACAGTTTTGCTGCATAAAGATTTGTTGTTGAATATAATTTTGAGTCATAGTACTAACACTCACTTCATCTCGGGTCAGAAAGGAGAAAGAATTAACTTGGAGACATAAGTATTATAATGAAAACAGATCGTAAAGAAGGCAAACCTTATATTATTTACTTAAGGCAGAACACAGAGGCACTGAGTCTGAAAATAGAATCTTTCAGAGTATTATAAAGAGGAATGAGGTTACCATGTAAATCACTTTGGAAATTTAAGTATAGCTAAAGTAATAGTGGCATTTTAAAGAATATTTATAGGTGGAATATTCACTGTAAAGTGTGTTTTTTCTTTGTAGGTCTTTTTCTAGGATAAAGACGGGGGGGGTTATTTTATTCCATATTTCATCTCAGAGTGCTATTCAATAGAAAGTTACAATGTCCATTTAGACATTGCATGCCAAACAAGGCTCTTAAGGGAGCTACGTGATTGTAATAGTATCTTAACTGTCACTGGATAAGTATTTTCCTTTATATAAGCTAAAGAATCTAAATGTCCTTCTTGAATACATTTGTTGCAATTAATATGTAAGTTTCTTGCCATTGTAACATTCATATTCTCAAAGTGTAGTTGGATTGTTTCTCATTGGGTTCCACCCAAGCACAAGGCAGTGCTGTATTTTAAATTTTTGGTGCTTGGGTTAAGGGTGACTGGATATAAGAAAATGGATGTGCTTCATAAATGTAGCATGAAAAATACAGGAGAACAATGACCTTTTCCACTGAAGAAAAAAGAGTTCATTTTTAAACCACAGGCAAACCCAAAAATATCCAAAAGACAAAGAACAGAAAGAGAACATTTTTTTATATATTAGCTGACCCACAACATTAAATTTCTCTCCTCCTCTTAGGAATATCTGTATTGACCATAATTGCCATTTTTTTTTCACATTAAAGCTATAGAAAAAAAACCAACAAAAAGAAATAAACACAAAGGAAGACAAAGCTAAAAATCAATTCAAGTTACATAACATAAGAACCTGTTGTGTTCATGTCAGAGAAAATATTTATCATTACTTTATGGGTCAGATTCTTCAATAGTTTTATTCACACTGGTGTAAATGAGAATGGAATTATATTCAACAATTTTCAAAAACTGAATATCAACTCCGGGTCACTATTTAGGAAAAGATATGTTAAACCCACACGATTTATCTAAGGATGAACAAAGCTATGTGGCTATCTCAGTTCCAGGTCAGTGATTTTTGTGGTAGCCCTGCTAAGCAGGAAAGAGCATATCTTTACCACAACAGCTTTTTGGTTATCTGGGCAAAATTAATTGGTGGTCTCAGTATCTGGAAAAAACCAGTCACATACAGAAGAGTATCTTGACTCTGACATTGCAATGTGTGCTCCATTAAAACTGGCATAGACAACTCCTAGTTCATGAGTGTAGCACTGAGTATAACACCTTTTGCTTTAGAGATGGTGTGTCCATATAAATGAGCCGAGGACGGCGACGTAGCCATGTAGTCACCCATCCCTTTCTCTGTGTGTAGTTACAAATTGTAAGTGCAGAGGATTTCAGCTGACTGGGAGTTCCCATGCTAGAAATCAGCTAGTTCAGCTCTTTATAATGAGTTTCCCTTGTCAGTCGAGTCCAGGCATGTTTTAATTGATCCTCCAGAATCTATCTCTTGAGACAGAGAGAGACGGGAATCTCCTCTGTGCATCTGCAGCCACAACAAGACCTGCATCAACATTCAGCACACATCCATGGGTTACAGAAGCCTCAGGGCCAATTTAAAGGCCACTGTATGGGTTTAGTCCCTGGGTGACTTCACCAATTATTTAAAAAGCTTCTGGTAAAGCAGAAACTTAAGTGATAAGCTTAATCTGCATTCAAATTTCATAATTTTGCTCCATTTCATGAGGCCCATCTTTCATTATAAAAATACATATCATCCAAAACCTCCTCTTTTTGAAAACTTTGGTGGCCCAGTACTTTTACCATGCAGTTTGTATCTCTGTTCACCTTCATGTTAATTTCATAGCAAATTACCATTTCAGAGGGCATTAAAACAGGCAGTATTTTCTTTTCCCACCCTTTAAAGTTTTTCTGCACTTATTGTGAAATATGTTCAAGCTGAGAGATGAGACAGGTTCTGCTGCTTAAATATGCTTAAACAAAGCGTACTTTACTTCTTGGGCACTGTTATGTTCTTTGTGCCTATTCAGTGATACCCCAGGGTTCTCTCAGTGACAACAAAGTCTGTGGTCTGGCAGGCTTCTGTTTGAAAAGGGTTAGGTTACTTCAAGTAAGAAAAGGTTAGGAAAGAAAATAATTTGACAAGAAAAAGCTTGTTTCATATAACTAAGTGCAAATTGCTAAGGCTTTGCATGCATCTAAAATTACCCTGGTTTGAGATAGGATGCACATACACATCTATCTCTCTCTCTCTATATATATTTATATAAAAATAATTTTTAAAAAAATTATCTTTTCAGGACAACTGAATTCAGTCTAAGTCTAAGCACAGATCTTGTTCAGAATGAGAGCACATTATCCTGACATTGCCTACTTTCAAAATACTTTCCTTTTGGAATAAGTGTATTAATTTGGATTTTTTTTTAAGGTAAGTAATCACAAAAGAAGTCTACAAAGACAGATATTATAGATACCTGTTTGTGAAAATAATTTTTTCTTGATTAGAAATAATGGAATATTATGCACTACAGCTCAAGAAGTACCAGAGTGAGCAGTACCTATAAAAGGTGGAGCAAACGTGTTTTAAGAAAGATGTTATGGGGTAAGTTCAAGGATCAAAACCCATGAAAACTCATTTTTATCTTTAATTGCAAGGGAAGTCTAAAGATGTTAACCCCGATGCTGAAATGTATCCAGGCATTAAACTCACTTATTGACAATCACTGGTGCTGGGATTTAGTCACCTAAATACAAGCATCTGATGCATATATTTGTAACTTTATCTATTTGCCTATGTAATATTAATTGTACACAGAACTGTGGGAGTCCTATCTGGAGCAGCAGCTGGTAGCCAGTGCATCTCAGATGACAATAGCTGCCTCTGTTTAAGTGATGGAATCTCTTTCTACATAAAGGAAGCTATGTTGTCATATTCTGATTAAGAAATTAAAGTATGTAATCAATGTAGTCTAGTTTCTTTGGGAATAAAATACAGGTGACTCTGATCCAGTTCGACACGGTCTTAGATTTCAGCAGAATGGCTGATTCCATCAGTCTCTGAGTGGCCTTTGACTGCTACCCAAAAGCTCTGCTTTTCAGGTTCTGGCCTCTTACAGCTTCTCACACCACATGTCTGTTTCCACTGACTCTAATATAAAGTTACAGTTGATATACTCTGGGGAGAACAGTCTGGCCAAGAGTCCACAAATTACTTTGTGTATCTGCTTTTAAAGTCAGTCTTTTCTATCTCTATGAATGCAAATGTCAAAGCTGATTAATATTCAGACTTTAGTTATTTCTTGTCTGCAGATACTTTTATTTATATATTGATAAATTATTAATTAATATATTTTAAAAATCAAGATGTTCAAGAGGCATTATGAAAATTAGTTATGTTGCAATATTTGAATAGCTTGAAGCTACCGTGCTGTCAGGGTAACTTAAAAAATTGATATTTTGTTGTAAATGATAATTATAAAAATAGACTAAAACTCACCCAGTTGTGACAACTGCTTTCCTGTTCAGAATGGGTAGAATTATTCTCTGTAACTGATATTTCCTTTGCTGGTAAATTAACCTCAAGAAAGAGGCACATATCTAAACAGGTCAGAGCATTCAGTGGAAGCTGTACTAGGACATGAAATAAATGATACGGATGGGGCGAGGGCTGAGTGGGCAGGGTCAGCACCAGTCCCACACTGCAGGCAAAACAGTGTGGACAGAGAGTAGGAGGAACAAGCAGAAGTAATACATGCAGTCACAAAGTAATGACAGGGCCTTAACACATTACCAGACCACAGAGCCCAGCAACTGGGAAGAAAACATGGAAATGGAAGAGCCTTAATGAGACTGTGATGACCGGTTGTTTACTCAACTGCAGCACAGAACTCATTAGTATCAGCTGGCTGCCCCTGTGGTGTACTGTGACGGACCTCACCTAATTGCCGGAGTTCCTGGAGATGAAAGATCTCTTCTCTTGAATAAGCAATGATCTAATTAGTGCATCTCTGTGCAGTATTTCTGGTTCTCTATCTTTCTCATATTTTCGTAACCATATTATGTGGTATCCAAAGGCAACAGCGTTGAACTCTTTGGACGCTTAATGTATTGTATTAGCCTTTTAAAAAATGTTTTTTCAGAGCTGGACTGCCATGGGAAATTTTAATGAAACAAGGCACAGATTTTGTATTCTGCTTAGCCACAAAGGTGTTCAGGAAGCTGCAAATGAAATAGATCCGTATCACAGCATTTCTTTGAAAACAGTTGGACTGGTAGGCTATTCCACGTAGAATATGAAGGAACCAGAAACCTAGGTTTTCCTGGTGTACTTGGCTTCCTTGCAATAGAAGAGTAGAAGAATTTATGAGATGCCCTCTGTAAGACTATCTGCAATGAGATTCAGCTATGAATTCAGCTGGGATTCCTCTGGTACAAAATAGTATGTGTGACGAAACTGGAAAATGTCTGAATTGAACAGTTAGTACAGAGAAAGTATAGGATGAATGACAACAATAAAAAGGTCAAAAGGAGAAACGTTCTTTCAGTTGGAAGTGACTGGCAGGATGTACCTTATATGTGTATATGAAACTCTTTTTAGGCTTGTTTTGTAACTCGGCTCACTTACTTTAGTGATTTTTTGTGCTCCGAGGTGCACTGGTGAGTCATCGGGCCAGTCTGAGCTTCAGCGTCTTCATCTATCAAAGCGGAGAATAATACTTCCCTGTCTTGCTGGAGTGTTACGACCCAGAATTCCTAAAACACTGTGAACTCCAAGGTGGTATAAAGTACATGGGAATGCAGAGGACGGTCATTAATTCAATTCTCTGTGCTGTGGGTGTTTTGCCCAGAAACCTATCTACCACAGGTATTTCTTTGACAAGCTTGTTTGAAGTGGTATGCCAGAACGCCTTCCAGTTTGCAAGAGAGACTGTTTGTATGCGCTTTGCAGCATGCCAGAACATATCTGAAAAGCAAAATGCATTTTCCAGGTCATTTCAGATCACAGAGCATCTACACAACACGTAGTTGCAGTACATACACTACCTTTGCACTGTCAGCCCCAGAGAAACCTTTATTATCCAGCAGCAGGGGGACACAATGGACCCTGTCCAGTTTCCAATGGAGTAATAGACACATTGACTGATGAGATCCAATGGAGAGAGAGTGTGGCTGACTGCAGATGAAGCCTCTGTGCAATTTGCCCATCAGTTGGTAATTCTCCATAGCTGGTGAGAAGGAAAGAACCTGCAGGAGCTGAAGTTACTCGATACCCTCTTCAAACCTTTGTATTTTCCCGAGTGGTCTGCTGCTGCCCATAGAACTGCTGTACACAGATGCAAACCATTAAACCCCTCCCACTTTTGGGTAAGAAAATCCCTTATCTTACCTCAAATCTCTTTACTTCCCAATTTAGACTCACCCTACCAAGCCCTGCTCTTACTGAATTTGTCACAGGAAGATCTTTACCAACCACATCATCTTTAACAGATCTTCATGCCTACATGAGGCTGAGGACAAGTTCCTATGTCCCGATTCAACACTGGATTTCACATCCCTTTAGGAACCTTCTCTTTTCCCTGATTATTTAGGTATGTAGGAGATGGTTTACACTTATGAATGTGGTCCCTTCCAAGCTTTAGCATTCCATGATGCTATGTGACTGTTATTGTCAGTTGCAGATAAAAAACTGTCTTCAAAAGAGAGTAAGTAGCACAGCGGCGCTCCTGTCAGTCAAGAGGTAGGCTTGAGCAGAAGAGCTTGGACAGCTTTTAGGCACTAAAAAGCACTAAGTACACTCCCTGTAGTAAGCAATAAATTCTGCTGATTCATTAGGAGGTGCAACCCCATACCACTTGTCTTGTGAACTGTCTTTGAGTTCTGAATAGAATGAAAAGATGTGTAAAAGTGCCAGAGACACTTAAGCATTGCTGGAGTAAGACTACCCGGCCTTGAAAGCCTCAAAAAATGGATAAGATTCTCATGTTTGGGGCAGAAACCGTGTAAATTCTATTCAGCCAATATGGAGACATGACATCTTAGTCATTCAGTAATTCACTATGGTTATCAAAAGGGAGAACTGTCATGTGAAAAGGGAGATCTCCTTGACCCTTAATATTTGATTTGTTTGTCAGTGCCTCAGGAAAGCCAAGACCCTTGTGCCTGACCAGTTTGCCAGCGTCCCATTACGGGGACCCTTCACTGAGCAGTCCTGCTGTATCAGAGGGCAGCTCGACTGACTTGTTCAGGGAAATGCACCGACAGCATAAGGGAGACCCTTCAGTGTGTCTTCCCACTTTATGACCAATCAGCAGGTCTTCCTCTTTAATTGAGAATGTTTTCTGCTGCCAGCAATTGCCAGTGCCTGTGAAGGACTCACACCAATGGTTTATGGAATAACACTCTTTAATAATACAATATTGTGACAGGTTAAGGTTTGAGGATTGTCGGTGATAGTATCTGACTGCAAAAACATATTCAAAACAATATACAGAGGAGCTCTAATCCCCAGTAAGAGTATTCAGCATACATAGAGTATAGTTATTATCCAATAGGTGTCCCTATGGGAGACAAGACAGGTTCAGTCCATCGACTGATCCCAGCAGTTACGATGGAGTCTTCCCTAAATTTGTCCCTATTCTTGACTTACTTTCACACTATTTCTTTATGTTTAGGTGGAGCTTGATTGACTCTAGTCATTCATGACTGTGTTACTGATTGGTGTAAAATTCTCTCCCTTCACTTTTAAAGATACAGTCAAAAAGAATATAGAGCGCATGCCCATGAGGGGTGGTTGTACCTTGGAGATGGGTAACTTTGGGATGGAGGTGTGTGTTCATATTACCATTAGGCTTTAATGAACCAAGTTTATTTGAGGGGAATGATTTCACCACAGATGTTGGCTCAGCAGCAGGACGTCTTTCCCTCTCTCCCCTGGCTGACAAGCGTAACACGGTTTCTCAGCTGCAAAGTACCATTGAGTTCCCCTCCCTACGAGGATTTCGACAGAGCCAGGCCACACTGTCTCAACTCCATTCCGTCTCCATTAGCAGGTGCTCACAGTTGTGTGGGGAATCATTGTGGTGCATGCCAACCGCATTCCGTTGAGGGACCAGCGACTGTATTTTACTCCATAATTTCCATACTCTCATAATTACTGTTCGGATGTGAATATAACATCTCGGTTTCTTCTAATTTACCCCCAGCCATCTTTCCATGGGGTCCCCAGCCATCTTTTCACACACTGGTTTTACCTACTCTTCACATATTAACCCCAAGCCATTGGTTCAACAGCACATATATAAAATCCTTGTAACGAGAGGAGGACTGAATCCTAACCTTGTTGCACGTGCTTCTTTCCATTGAGATATAAACTGACCGTGGCTGATCAGTAGTGGCTTGAGTTCGTATGTCTCTTGATCGTAGGTGTAACAGCTAAGAGAGGCCCTCAAACACAGGCTGCTGCTTCTTTTTTGGCATGTTTGTCCAATCACACTACACAGTTTTATCCCTCCATCTAGCACTTGTAATATAAGGCTTATGTGATAATGCTGCCAAATGCCATTGTTTCTTTATCAGACAGATGTTTGTAGAAAATTATTTGCAGCATGGTTTCTCAAGTGTTGGAAAACCTCAAAAATCTTTAGGTCTCTTCAATTAGAGGTACCCATTTAACCAGTATCTTTCATCCATCGAAAGGCTTGGATCCAAGTGGATTATTCATGGAGTATTCTCAAAGCATAAAGCTGTGCCAGGATGAACGATGGCTAAAGAATACTGAATTTTTCACGATGAATGGTGGACGTTGGTAAACCACACAGGACTGTGAGCAGAAACTGGAAAGCCCTGGCTGAGTGATGAGAATTAAAGAACAAGCACAAGTTCAGTCACTGTGGAATTCACCGCAGCAAACTACATCTTTAAGATTGCTGGTTGTCTTTGGAATGGCTGTGGATTAGTCAGGCTGTAAAGCTGTCAGTTTTATTAAGATAGGAGCGCTGAATTCATGCATGTTTTCAGTGATGTGTAAAAGATAGAAGGCAGTCATCAAAAGTGTCTTCAAAAGGAAATGATCTGGTTATCACATTGAAAATGGCTGNTTGTCTCTCTGAATTCTGGTCTGAGAAACAAGCTTTCATGATTTCAGGTTTAAAGGCACAGATGATTTATGCCTGTCAAGATTAGCCTAATTGCCTGATGTGTTCATATGTCTCAGTGAACAGATTGCCACTTTACAGCAATTGAAAACTATGTCTTTGAACCATTACAATAAAACTGAGGCAACGAAAAAACAAGTATGACTTACAGGAGCAGAAATTACCACTCAGTCCTAACCCTGAAATTTTTCCTTAGTGAAAATTAATTGAAAAAGTGTTTTGACCACACCAGTGACATTGAAGAACAATTGCCTACATTTGGTTGGGAAGTTTAATGAATTTCATTTTGACAGTATAACTAATGGGGTTTTGATTGTGCAGCATTTAACACAGATGACACCCTCCAAAATGGCTTTTCAGGAAACAAAAAGGAAGAAGTGATTAAATTATGACATGACAGTACATTCAGTGTCCCCGGAGTCTTTTGGCTGAGAAAAAGAAGAAAGTTACCAAGCTTGATACTAGACTTCAATCATCTTGACACCTTGCACGTATTACAGAAATGTGGGTTTTTTTTTCTTTCTCATTTGGATGGCTTCCTGGAATCACTGCTGACTTGAATTTGGTGACAGCAGTTTTATCCTTTACCATAAAGTCTATCTTCTCAGGTGCTTGCCTGAGAAGGAAGAAATCTTGCTCTGGCTTCTGAGCTGAAGAGTGGTTTGAACTCATACGCCCATGTTTGAGGAGGCTGAGAACATGCACCTGGAGGCCAGTGATCACAGAACCAAAAGAAGATGAGGCATGAAGAAAGGCAATTATAACCCAATGCCTGGAGTATTCTTATGGGAGCAGAACCCTTACACACATTGCTCCTCAAGAGCAATCCTTATCCTGAAACCAGACTCTCTTTAGCTCTGTTAGATGTCTTGGTAGCTGGAGTGGACACTGTACCTTCCACTCATTCCAAAATTACCGTCTATTTTTGATGGGACCTTTGTTCTGTGCTTATCCCTGATAGACGCAGCAGGTTGCAAAGTGTTATTTGTTCTGGTTTTTGGTTTTTTGCTTATAATGCACCATCATCCAGCATCACATCTGCCAAACTTCTGTGCCAAAGTCCAGTCTCTGTGTCTGGTTTTTGTTTGGCTGGAGATTTTTTTATTTGCCAACATGTGAAGGCTCCTTTGTCTCTATTTGACAAAGCCAAAGCAGTAATGAGTGCAGCAATACAGCTTGAAGCCTAGTTGAATATCTGTGGTGGAGCTTGAGATAAAGTGAGTTTTCAATTTTGCATCAGCTATGAATTGTACATGACTAAAGAGGAAATAGCAAAGGAAAGGAGCTTCAGTCCCCTCACTTCATCGCACAGCTTGCTATTTAACTTCATTGAAGCAGAATGCTCCTGGTCTGCCACTGTTCAACTCTGCAAGGGACAACAAACCACAGTGAGCTCATCCAGCTCAGAAATGCCACTGCTGACAAGTGATGTCCTCAGCTAGGCTTACCTCCCCAGGAGGCCAGAAGTTCAGATCTGTTACACTCTCAGGACATGTTACAAAGGCTCATTCTTTTACCAGTCTTCAGACAGGCACAACAGCAATATGTTTGTCATTTCAGGGGGCAGTTCCACTCGGTGCTTTTCACCTGTGTAGGTGAGAAAACACTTATTTTGGTTTTCATAGTATTTGGCCTTTATGCACATTCTTAAAAGCTGCCTATTTCACTGCTTAAGCATTCTCGGTGCCTTGCAAATGAAAACAATAAATTAAAGCACAAAAAAGCTTTCTCTCTAACTTAATGGAAACCAAAAAGAGTAAGTCTGATGTAACTGTATGAATGGGATTCAGGATTAACTGACCAGAGGGTCAGTGGTGTTGTACTGACTTTATAAACGGAATATTCTCTCAGCTTTCTACCTAAGTATTTAAGCAAAGAATTTTGGGGATATTTCTCAAAAAAATAAAACATATGTTTTCTACCGAACATAAGCAGTGCAAATGCCAGCGTTTGAGTGAATGACATCACATTTCAGCTTGGACCCAATTATAAACTTCAAAGACCCTTCAAAGATCCCGAAATCTGTGTTAAGACAAAACCCCTATTTGAAGTTGGTACGTATAGGGAATTGGAGGATATTTATATTCCAAAAACCACACTTAAATTATAAAAGGAATGGCCTATTTTATGCTTGAACACAGCTCATTAGAGAAATCTCTTAATGAATATTTTTCAATCATCTAACAGAGAAAATCAAAGCACATAGGGCATACTATAAGATCTGCATGGATTGCTAAATACTCCAGTGGACATGTACACTGCAAATTATGTGCCATTAATAGTTTTGTGCTCATTCATCAGCATATGATTTAATAATAATTTCTGTAGTGAATTTCCGTAGTGTGTACAATATGAAAGAGAAAAAATACATGAAAGTAATCAGCATCTCTGCTGCTCTAAAACAGCATCTGAGACAGTTACATAATTAATGGTAGTATGATTTTTACATATACTAATGAATTTTCAACATCAAAATTCCTTAAATAATCTTGTTTGTTTCTCTGATTTATTGAATTTCATTATATGAAGAAACATCCAGCATCTCTGAGACAGTTAGATAATTAATGGTAGTATGATTTTTACATATACTAATGAATTTTCAACATCAAAATTCCTTAAATAATCTTGTTTGTTTCTTTGATTTATTGAATTTCTTTGTATGAAGCAAACGGTACAGAATTTGACTCCCTATCTTCTCTCATCCTGAAATTTACATGTTTTTTCTTTAATACTCTGGCTTCAAATAAAAAAGGATGAAAGATGATAGTAGTCTCACGGCCCTTTTCTTGGAACTGGGCTCTGTAGGATTGAAAGCTCTCAAGGCAAGGGAAATAGAAAACATCTATGGACGAGTCCCTGACAAATGAGATATATCTATATAGGGCAGCCCAAGGCATATTAAATGATACATATAATTATGCATTTGTTTGAACAATATCTACTTTAGGTGTGCTCATTGTGGAGAGGCTCCTGAAGGACACCTATATGAGAGGACATTTATCAAAACATTCTGAAAGCAGAGAAAATAAAGACCAAGAACATTCTGGAAACTTCTTAGAGATTAAGGCAAGGTCAGTTTTAGGTTGAATGTTGTCTTTCAGAAAAAGCTGAGCTCCCGGAGGTTCCAGCTTAGATACTCTGAGTCACTGGAGAATCTAGGAACTGAGACAGAATTTCTCTTTGCCATAATACCCTGTCATGCATAGAAAGCTGGCATGTCCTCACAGGGACCGAAACATGGGACTTTGTTGTTTGTATTTACTATGACTTCTTATAAAATTTCATGAGGATATGGCAAGATATATATCAGCACAAATACACATACGTGTGGTGTGAACCATTACTGTTGATCCAGTTTCCCCTTACCTGGCTCCTGAAAGACCAGTGGGGTTTTCGAGTTTCATTAAGCTCTGTATAAAACAAGAGCTAGATAGCTGCTGAACAACTCTTTCTGTGCAATATGTAGCATGGGATCTATAGCTGTATGTGTGGGTCTGGTTCAATATGACAAAAGCACCTTATCTTCCCATGCACTCTGGTGCGATAGGGAAGAATCGACCTGCTTCCCATGCAGTCAATACACAGCAGATAAAACACTAGCAGTGGTGTAACTTCAAATCTTCCCTTCACATTGATTGACTGATAGCTTCTCCTTCTTGGCTGGGAGAGGAGGCTGATGGCTTGCTCCAGAAAGCTGAGGAGAAGAGGCAGTGAGGACACACATGCTGCTGCTGCAGTTCCCTATTGTACGGCTGGGAATGTGACCTGTGCCAGCAAGGATGGCATGAGTGTGGAAGAACCCTGTTTTCCCTCGTTAGTCCTCTATTTCTCCAGTTGGAAGAATGGAAACAAACATACTAAATATGCAGAACAAGACGATTTTTTCTCTCTCCATGAATTTTTTGTCAAAAAACTATTAAAAATGACTTAACATTCTGTCTTTTAGGGAAAAGTAATATACACAAAATTATTTTGGCTTCTTTTCTGCTGTCTACCTTCTCAGCAAACAAATCCAGGGAGTGTATGACCAAATGATCTCTGGTAGAGTGGACAAGTCATAGCAGCATTCTCATCAGGGGCAGTCTCCTCTCTCCCTCTTTGAAAGATCTAAATTCCTACACTAACTAATTTGAGCCTTTCTGCTCACATTCAAACCTGTTCTGAATACTCAGCAGACTCCTCATTCTGTGTGCAAATCCTTTATCACTGCCTACTCTTCCACCGTTTGATGCCAATTCTAAGTGACACATGATCTCCCAGTCTGTCTTCCCATATTCTCCAAGGTCACCTATAGCTGCTGCCTAATGACCACCCACATGCATTACATCTTCCCCTTATATTCAGTTTTAAAAATGCCTACCTGGAGTAGCCTGTTGCAAGAATTATGCTCACTACACAGTTTTTAATCATAAAATGACATCTAAACCATTCTGAGTTGAGTACACCATCTGCTTACTCAGTATATTCGTTGTCTGGAGTGCTCTAGCAAAATTAGGACCTGCCTGGGGCGGGTCATTACTTGGGTACCGAGGCTGTGAGGGCAGGGAGATCACAAAGGATAAATCCACATCAGGCAATGTAGCATATCCAAACTGTCTGCAAATGAACTGACTCAAAAACTGCCAGGGTTATAGCCTCGTCAGAATGATGCATCATCCCAACTTGCCCCAGTGTAAAACTATTAATTTATGCTTCTGAGAGCCAAGCTAATATCTCTGCAAGACAGTGCACTGTACTATTTAAATATATTTGTTTATCTAACCCTGGTGTGGAGCTGTCTACACAGCACTGCATAAATTATACAGGTATATAGAGTACTCTCCATTTCTGGGCCATCTTAGGAAAATATAAGTGTTATTGTTCAGAAGGTGGGAGGCCAGAGACAGGCCACCACTGCTGCTGGAATGAGTGGTTCGGAAATAGGGGTTGCACTGGAGTTGCTTCACATTGCAGCAACTATTACTTCACCCGCCTTGACCCCTTTCCGAGCAACAGCACCAGCAGCACCAAACCTAGACTGCCCTGCACACAGTAGACAAAATCTTGACTATTTTGCAAGACTAGCAGTCTGCTGCTCTTGACAGCTGCCCACAAAGCCTGTGCCTCAGGTGGCTTTGCTTCTCATTCAAAGGTTTGCTGCATCCCACATTTTTACAGCATTCCTGGGTATGGTACTGCATCAAAGCAAAGAGCAAAGCTGGCTTAGCATACCAGATGCGCAAACTTTATCTTTGCAAGAACAGTAGGTAGCTGGCATGCTCCCACTCCAGGACATGGTGCAGTTCTTCACTGCTCTAGACTCAGATTGGTCTTAAATTGCACAGCATAACCCCCAGGTAGTAGATTCCATAGGAAAGAGGTATCTGGCTTTATCTGTTTTGTACAGTGCCAAGAATACCAAAGGCTTCCATAAATAAAAATGACAAATAACAATCTCCCAGAGTTTTGCTGTGGCTGCCAGGTTCTGTGCTTGAATGTGATTTTACAGGATAATTAGTCGTGAATGGTGTTACTTTCTTGCGGAATGAAACACATCTTGCAATAAAATAGAAGATAACATATGCCTAATGCCACTTCCACTCTGTCTAAAAGAAGAAAATTGAATTTGCCATTAAAAAATCAGCTTGAAAGGAACTATCAAGATGTGCAAAATTTCAAATAAACATGAGATTGTGTTCACTTTGTTTCCTGTCCTCACGCTATTTACTGGTCCCATTTCTTGTGTCACATACATATGAAAAACCGGTTGTAATAGGGTAAACGGAAAAAATGGTAAAAAGAAATCTTTCATTCTTTTGCATAATCGTCAATATTTTCATCTCAGAAAACTAAAATCACAACTTTCAGTCTGGCAGGACCTTGCCACTTGTGCTCTTACCCAGTAATAAAAGAGAGCTGAAAAGAGTCTTCTGCTTGGTAACCCACAGGCAGACTTAGCAGAAAGAAGGGAAACCTCAGTGCCCTCCCTACCTCTCCTTTGTCTGTTTCTTGTGGGTATGGGAGGGAGATTGAACATCATGGCTCCAAAAGGAACCAGCAGCATAACTTCTGTT
>VZTA01025039.1:114593-131984 GCA_013398855.1 Mohoua ochrocephala | reverse complement strand
AAATTGTTTGCAGTGATAGAGATGGACAAGTCTGTCCAGCTTGTAGGGCCTGAAATCAGATAACTTGAAAACCTCATCCTCTTTCCATTTAAACATATCACATTTTCCATCACTTTTCTTCCGTGATTTCAAGTACAGCTGAAATTCCAAAGTTTCGGTTTGTGATTAACTTTGAAATCTCACTTCATCTCAATTCGGAGTTAAACCCAGGCTTTGTTTTTGCATTGGTTAAGCAGGTGATCTTCCCCTCACAACTTTTATGTTTTGAAAATTTTCTTTTCAGGAAAAAGCCCACAAGAATTCTCTAAGTTAAGCTTTAATTCCAGATCATATTGCTTTAATTTTATGTTTGTGTTACATTAATCCACCACACTATCAGGAATGCAAAATTGGCTGTAGATGAAATTGTGCATCCCGCCGTATCATGCCATGGTAGCATTTTCAGTAATAACATTTCAATATTATGTAGTTCGAAAGACATTAACAGCAGTTCCTAATTATGGCAGATTAATGACAAAAACTTGCAGTGTCTCCTGCTATTAAAGAATTTAATGGTTTCAGCACTTCATTTTGTTTTCTGTTGAATGCATCATTTCATCAGAGCATAAATGGAGAACACTCATGTGGAAAGTAATATGAGCTCTGATTCAGTCTCTGATGGATTTAACTACAATGGCAAAAGAGGTTACTGCCTCCAGCTGTCCACCCTTCTCCTGCGGGAAAGGTTAACAACCCACTGCAGAGTGGGTACAGCGTGCAGCGTGTCTGCTTCTGGCAGAGCTGTACCCATGCAAATCATCATCAGCTGGGGTTAACCCTCATTTCTGAAGAGGTGTTGAATTCGAGAAGATTGTGAACCACAGCTCTCAGACAGGATTTTCAAATAGTACTAACTGACAGCTGCCCCTGATGTTTACTGATATCTTCTGGGCATCAGCATTAAATGTTGTAGTTCAGACTCTTGATTCACCTGAGACCATGAGAAGTGGGCCCATGTGAGCTCCATGAGGTTCAACAAGGCCAAGTGCAAGGTCCTGCACCTGGGTTGGGGCAACCCAGGTGATACACATGGAGGGGTGAAAGGGCACCCTGTTGAGAAGGATTAGGGGATACTTGTGGACGAGGAGCTGGACATATGACAGCAATGTACACCTGCAGCCTAGGCTGCATTAAAAGCAGCATGACCAGCAGGTTGGGGGAGGTGATTCCATCCTTCTCCTATGATTTTGTGAGACCCCACTTCCAGTACTGCTTCAGCTCTGGGGTCTGTGGCATGAGAAGGATGTGGACCTGTTGGAGTGAGTCCAGAGGAGGCCACAAAGGTGATCAGAGGGCTGGAGCACCTCTCCTATGAAGACAGGGTGAAAGAACTAGGGTTGTTCAGCCTGAAGAAGAGAGGGCTCCAGGAAGGCCTTAGCACAGCCTACCAGGATTTAATCGGAGCCTATAAAAAAGGTGGGGACGCCTTTTGCTGTTACATGGATGGTTCCTAGAAGGTAGTTTTGTTTCGGACAGCATTTCCTCTGCTCCTGTACTCCTGTCAGCAGCTGGAGAACTGAGAGAGAGGAGTTGTAGTGAAGAATTTTATTGTGTAATAGACCAAACAAGCTAAAACTTTTGAGGTTTTTTTGTTTGGGTTTCTTCCAAGAAGGGAATAGGCTTCAGAGTAAGAATACTAGCCCCAGCACCGGAAAGGCTGAGTTTTCTGTGTGTCCAAAAAGCACACATCCAAGGCCACGCAGAGTCTGCTATGGTTTTCCCTTCTGCTCAACAAAAGGTCAGGCAGAGTACAGGCTTGTTACATAAAATGAGCTGTTGACAAAGACTGTTAAGCCCAAACGTCAACATTAAATGTCTTCACTTGAAGAATGCTTAAGTCTGTTAGACAGGGTGCAGTAACGTTTGCATGTTGATAGTGATAGCAAATCCTTTCTCCTCTTCGGAGTAAATAGAAGAGGGCTGCTTCTATCTGTCAGAAAAGAACCATCAGGCTGATTTCAAAAGACATACATGTTAGCTGTTGCCCTGAGTCTCCCTCGGCACCGTCCATTTTGGTTGCAGGGTTTTGCCAGTACTTAGTGTGCATGGCAGAACTTCCCAAGGCATCAGCATGTTGGGAGACCTGAAATGCTCACTTGACCTCCCCATTATGGTTTCAAGAGGATTTGTTGGGGCATTTCAGTTATGCAGAAACCACATCAAAAGGAAGGTTGCTGTGCACGGTGAGACATCTCTTAGACTACATGCCAGTTTATACCATCCAAAGGCAGTCTATGAATAAATTGCATAAAGCTGCAGTCCTATGGCTTGTTTTGACTGTTACTAAGCCAAGCAAATAGATTGTCTCCCTCCTTTTTCACTCAGCTGGTAGAACGGCACGTATAATCACTCCCTGACCCAGTTCAGTCAAAATGATCCAGGTTAGCTCACACACTTTAAATAGTAGGTTTTTTTCCTAACCTGTTTCATTTTGATTGAATTGGGTTAGAGAACAATTATGTACACATATCAGAGGGGGAGCATGGGAAACAGGGGGGTTAACCTTCAGAGAATACAGTGAGAAGCAGCTGGGACTAGGAACCTTTTTGATCCAGATCAGCTGAACCCAGACATGCAACAGCAACCAAACTCTGGCACAACAGGGAATTCCGATGGGATTGAGTTTTCATCTGGTGCGAAACATCTTAGCTCCTTTGAAGTTAAGAGTGATACATTCATTTACAATACTAGAGACACTGTCTCCTGTATATTTCTGAAGGATTGCAAAGTGTTTTTCAGCCATTCAGACTGGCTCTCGGTACTGAATTCCATTAACTGTTGCAAATATCTGCAAACAGAAAAGATCCATCTCAGAAAAGAATCCCACCAGTTGGTCTCTGTGGGCTCACTTTTTTCAATCATCAAGAAATTCTACTGACAAGGTTTCTTCATTGAAAGCAAAGATAAGCTCAGCTTTCCAGTCTGCACTATTCTTCATTAACTAAAAAAGGAGAAGCTGTGCAATAAAGGAAGAGCAAACAAAACCAGAGTGCTTCTGAAGACTAGAGAATTCAACCATTTAAGCTTTCTTCTGCCTTGTAGTTTTTTCCACAAACTCCCCAGTATAAATTAATTAAAATGGGCTCGCTAATGGTTAAAGAGGTTGACTGTAAATATGTGCACCGTTGTACATAAGCTGACTACAAATACAGAAAAACAGAAGAAATAGAATCTGAAATCTTATGTTTTTATGTGAATGAGTAAACTAGCACAGCTTAGTAATCCTTGTGTTTCTTGCCTGTGGAAAAGAGACGTTTAAGCTCTATATATATGTCCACAAGGCAAGGAGATCCTTCCATCACTCAGTTCACTGGATGCTCTGGGACTCTACCACCTTTGGATGGTAAATTAAAAGGAACAGAATTATAAAGAATGGTGCAACTCTTATTTGTGTGGTCAATCACTGTGCTAGAAAAATAAGTAAGGCAAACACTCTGCTCTATAGCATCAATAGTCCAGATTATGTTGTTCGATATACGTAAAAACCAAGGATTTAAATCATCAAGGGGTTGATCATATGTGGGTGGAGGACGATGGGCTGAGGTTCGGGCAAAACAGAATAGGGTAAGGTTTTTTGAAAACCCCAAGTCTTCACCTGGTTTCAGTCATCTGAGTTGCTCACTTATGCTAATATCCTTGGTGTGTATTTAGCATTCGGCGAGCAGGGAAATAGTACTGGGATGGAAGTTTTGTTGGAATGCAGAGGGTTTGGGTGCAGCGAATGAGACTGAAAGGAGAAACTAAGTCATTTTTAGCTGTTCTGTAGAAAAGTAGGTGTAGAAAGGAGAGAGAGGCAATGTGAATGCACAGATGTGATTAGAGATAGAAGGCATAGAAAAAGTTTAAAAAATTGGTTAATGAAGTTTGAGAGACATGAGGTAGAACTGTGTTGCTGTACAGAAGGGCTGTGAAGAATGTACAACGCCTACAAAAATTTTGTGTGATGAAGCGAATGGGGACTAGAGATAAGAGGTGAGAATGGTGTTAAGAGAATAAGATGAATCCCCTCATCATGAGGAATAGTCAATAGGCAAGAGTCAAAGCCACATTTCATAAGGTCATGAGCAAAAGGGGTATTTTTTCTGTGGGGTGGGCAAGGAAGAGTGAGCTTCAAAGAAAGACTGCACTTTTGGGTGATATGCCACACGATGAAAGTGACAGGATAAAAGGAGCAGGGATAAGAAAATGGAGTCTTATAGCCGAATTATGAGCACTAGAGGTGGCATCCACACCCACATTATGCTTTCAAGATAGGAAATTACCAGGTCCAGCCCAGCATGCTCCACATCATTAACTGATCTGATCAATCCATACTGCTGACAGCAGAAGTTCTTATTTTGTCAACAAATCCCACTCACCGATAGGGCAAAGTTGCTGAGATATCTCAGAATATTTCTGTGCATGTTCTTTATACTGCAAGGAGTGGTGGAAACATTTCTGAAATGATTTATAGAGGTGTTTGGATCAGGCATGCTGCACTAAGGGATAATATTATCCAGAAGTTCTTTCTCTGGCTTTTTCCAAAGGTCACCACAGCCTCATGTTTGAAATGCTGACAAAAGCATGTTGACTTGCATGGCCTCAGGCTCCTCCTCTAAATGTATTCTAGATATAATTAGGTGTGCTTGGCTTATAATTATGTCTCTGATACTGACTTTCTGTTATTGATTGCCTTTGGGTGAGTCACTTAGCTTCCCTACCCTTTCTGTCTTTTGGTCTTTCATGTTTAGAAATAGATATGGTAATATTTACCTGCTTTGCTTGAGGCATCTTTAGGAGATGAATGCATGGCTGCTCATGAAACTCTTTGAGGATGAAAATATTATGTACATGCTAAATAATAGTTCTCTGGGTGTTATGCAACAGCCCAGTCTCCCTGCTGACTCTTCATATTCATTTCCAAAGCATTACAATTTGGACTACTCACACACTACAGAAAAGGCTGTATACAAAATGAATGTAGTAGTTTTAGTTGCTATTGCTCGTATAACTGTACATATAACTGCTTAATTGTTTCACATGGTAAGTACATAACTGAGCTTCTGAAGTCTCTGTGATGAAAACAAAAGGAATAGATGAAACTTTATAGGGGAAAATATTTTAGGAGGGATCTGACTTACAGACATGTAGGCATACATTACAATGGTAAAGTCAGAGGAAGACTTCCTTAGTGAGTTTTTCACAGTTAAATTTTTTTTAACTGACATTTTTATGTAAATGAAGTTCAAATATTTCTTGGAGATATCCAGATTTTTTCTAATCTTCTGCGTAGTTATGAAGCAGAAATTTTTTTTCTTTCAAATCACGATCCAGTAAGAAAAACCTTGTGCTTGTTCTCAGCTAGTATCCCGTACCCAGTGGGGGCTGTGAGCAGCTACTGGACAAGCATTTGCAGTACCCTTCTCCTGGCATACTTGGCCTCTGATCATCTTCAATCCAGGAGGCTCCCTGAGTAGATTTTGTAGTCAGTAACAGACCTCTCTTCAAGTGCTTGTCTCTCCCCTAGAGCCCCAGCAAACCTTTTGCATCTTTAAAGAACATATTTCCTTTTCACTGAATTAACATTGTCCCAGCAACAGTCCAGCCACAGCTGCACCAATTTTCCCCATTACCTTTGCATGAGCAAAGAGAATTAAAAAGAGGAAAAAGAAAAAAAAAGTCATGAGAAGGATCCACCAGTAAGTAAACTTCTCTTGCATTTTCCCATAATTTTTCTGTTAAAGTAAAGGGGCCACTCAGAGTGAGAGCACGCAACAGTAAGCCCTGTGGCTGTTTGAAAAATCCTTCTTGTAAAATAATTTCTTTCCTTCTTTCTTTTCTGCTACCTACTGTTTAAGAGAAAAGGAAATTATTTTATTTGTCATGGCAATCATCACTAGTCACGAATTTTATGGCATTCTAGCTTCAATGTAAAAATGTAATTTTGCAAATAACATGAATCAGGTTCCATTTTGTTCACTGATCCAATACTGAGTGAGTGGAACATGCATAGCTTTGCAGTATTCTAAACAAGATTAATAAACTTTCATAATGAATTAGAAAAAAGAAAGGTTTGAATTTATTTGCTGTTTTACTCTTGCGTGTCAGCTTCAGTAACTCAGGCATCAGCTCTTGTGCTCTGTCACACCCGAGTGAAAACATACAAGTACCCTGATAACAGCTTCTATCCCTGTGATGGAAATCATTCTCATATGATTTTCTTTCTGCTAATGCACTGAGTTATTAGTGCAGTACTAATGAAATCCAGTTTCAGGCTGTGTTGTCTAAATAGCTGCCTGAGCTTCTCACATTCTATTCAGCTCTGTTATCCAGATTTTTTCGGCATGTTTGTCAGAGTGATACCCACCATTTGCAGGGCAAACAGCAGAGAACTTCTAGATTACAACTAGCCATGGAGTTAATCCAAACCACAACAGTTATGATGCTTTCTTCTTCTGTGTCTGAATTGAAAGGAAGGCAAGAAGATGTAGAAAATCAAGATAAAATGATGTCTGAAGAACAGCAAGTAACCAAAAAGTATCTTTTCTTTGGGATAACTTACCTAATTTCTCACAATCGCAGAATAGTTTGATCATGATGTGTGTTGCAAAATAGGCATTTCAGTTCTTTCTTAGTCAATTCTGTTATCCCATGGCCAAATGGGAACTTGCTTCCTCCAGGTTCTGAATCCATGACATTAAAAACGTTACATGAATTCCATGCTGGTTGAATGCTATATGCTTAATTAAAGTGATTCTCTCTGAATCTGTAGGCAACTTTAAGGGATGATTCAGATTGCTGATATTATCTGTCACTCCTGTTGCAGTCCACCCCTGCACTTTTGAGGCTGGTAACTGCAATAGAGCTTTGTGGTAGCACTGATAGTTATCTTTAGTGTAATAGCCTAGCGATTAACAAAACTGCTCAGAAGACAGGATGAGTTAGGTGATGGGTCTGTGCTCCCCCAGTCTAAAAAGTATGGATCCTCTAAGAATGCCTGAATTCATGGCATTCCATGGTCTAAAAATTAGGGCATCCCATCTCCCTTGGTCAAAGCTGAGCACTATGCTTCTGGGAGCAAAAGAAAAGGAAAGCCTGGATCTGACCTCACGATTGTGGCATGTGCCTACAGGAACATGCCTAACCTTATTTCCCGCCTTGGTTTTGTATCTACCCATCAGCAGTCCTCTTTAAAGTTGAGACAAATGGCCTTAAATTGCACCAAGGAAGTTTCAGATTAGATATCAGAAAATAACTTTTCACTGGAAGAGTGGATAGGCATTGGAATAAATTGCCCAGAGAGGCGGTGGAGTCACCATCTCTGTAGGTGTTCAAGAGATGTCGGAATGCAGCGCTTGGGGGTATGGTTTAGGGGTGATTATGGTGGTGCCAGGTTGATGGTTGGACTAGATCATCTTGAAGGTCTCTTCCAACCTTGATGATTCTGTGATGTTGATAAAGATAGGTGGTGAAAAGGAAAAGAGAAGCAGCAGGTCAGGAGAAGACAGCTCTTAGCTTTGAGCACAACTAACTTTCCGGGCTGCTGTCAAGACTTAAATGCTGCCTGTCTGAATGAACAAACTACCAGGCAGTAAAGCCTCAGGTGTAAAATAAACATTCCCCTTCCAGGAGCAGGTATTAGAGTGTCTAAGAGATTTCATGCTAAATAATGAGGCATACAATGAAGTTAAACTCCTCCAAATGTAGGCAAGTGATGGTGTAAAGTAGCTGGATATTGTCAGGCTGAACCCTTTCTCTCAGGAATTTTGTTAGATTCCCTAACACATATTGCTTTTATTTCTGTCTAGGAATAGAACCAGTTTATCAGAGTGTCTTTGCAAACTCCTGAATTTTTAATAGTTAGAAATCTAGACTATTTTGATGCATTTTCCTCTTTGTGATACTTCAATGTATTGGTTTGCAAAAAGTGTCCCTAGAGGAAGACATGCAACTGCTGCAGGCATTAGTTATCCATAAGAGATAGAGTTAAAATAATATAATAAAGAAATAATATAGAATTGATTGTGGTCAGATACATTTTCTTGCAAAAATCTATAGCCTTACTATCAAATCAGATATTCATGAAGATTCATCAAAAATATTTTAATGGATTGCTACTGCAGATCACTCTAAAGAAGCTAGAAATCCATTGCAAATTACAAAGCAGATACGGCAGGAGGGAATACCATACATCAGACAATCATGGGAAATACATTTTAAAAGCTGCAGATTAGGGAAAATTGCTGTTTTCCATTTGGCAGAGACAAGCAACCAAAGCAATTGAATTAGCAGAGAACTGAGCTACCTGTGAAGAGAAAAAAATTTAAACTGTCAAGGATTCAAAGAAGAATTTGAGTTTTTCAGCCTATTTAACTAAGAATAGATATATGGTAGCTCCTGCCAATTTAGTAGCATGTCTTTCAGACACTGATGCACACAAAAGGTCCTGTTACTTTCAACATGACTAATCAAACTAAGCAAAGAAAATATCTGAAGAATAAGGGCCTTTTAAGAGTATTCTGAATGATTGGCAGCATTCAAGTGTTCATTATTGATTTCCTTAAATCCTATTCTGTCTTCACATATGCACTAAGTATTTGATTTATTTTAAAAGTGGTCCTTTTAATGCCAAGTTTAACATAATCGCTGGGTGCTGTCAAACTAACATTAGAAATCATGAACTAAGGCCACTTTCAGACATGAAAATAAAGGGCTCCAAGGAAATAAATTGAGCACTGACTTAAAAACATGTTTTAATTCTGTAATCTCTTGTCAGAGTATTAATACTTAGGCTTGCAAGCTCTTCCATAGCATTAAGATTCATCCTTTCAAGTTTTCTTTTCCTATTTTAAAATAAACCTAGAGCTTTTCCTTCATGTAAGACTTTCCAGGTTCAACAAATTTCTGTGGATACAGCAAAATACAGGTGGAAACTTGACTTGAACATTCCCAGAGAAGACCAAAGGGACTTTCAAATATAAAAGGCAGTATTTATTATACAAGTAAATATCATTTTCTACATGGAGGAAATACAAAATGAATGGGTCAAGAAGAATAGAACAAAAAAAAGGAAGTTACATCCAATTTTTGTTCTACCCTGGCGGTGTCCCTGTCGGCAACTCCTTGCTTCCAGGTTTAGTTTTAGCTGAGTCATAGACTTTCTGAGCTGGAACAACTTTTCCCAGAAAGTTCTTCCCATGCCAGCTGAGATGGGCTGACTGTTCCCAACCCCTGAATCAATCTCACTAAGTGAAGATGATCTCTCTTTATGATGCTTCTCTTCTGTGACATGCTGCTCTATGTATGTATTCATATTGGTAAACATTGAGCAATGAGGTTTACTGGTAAATTTACTGTTGAAGGAGGGATTTGTGCTCCCTAAATATTCTTTGGGTTNTTTAGTGTCTATTCAGAGGAATGATAAGAGTGAAAGGCAGGAACCTCTGAGAAAGAAAGGTCCAAATGGCAATAGAGAATGAACAGTTTTTTCCCCTTTCCCCATGGTAGGGAGATGCTCACAGAAATGCCACCTAAGCAGGAAGATGTATGAACACTTGTTTTCATTAGAAGTGAAATATTCATATCAAAGGTATTATTCACATATGTTACAGAAGAGTAGGTGAGGAAATCAGATCAAATCAGCAGAAAAATGCATTGAGGTCGAACTCATGAATTTCAGGGGAATTGGACTTCTTGTTCTTGCTCAGTTCATGTTATCCACTTATTTGGATAACCATGTTTATTCTTGAAATACAGTTTTCTTCTTTTTGATCACACATATTTGAACTTATGCTATTTTAATACTTTAAATTGGAGGGGACTTCACCTCAACTTTCTTACTGTCCTGTTCATCAGAGTTCACTCCACTACCAGTAGATCCCCAGTAGGATCCAGTAGATCCCCAGTAGGCCCCAGTAGATCCTAAGCCTTCAGGGCTGTCCTCACCCCAGGGTGAGTCCAGAAGCACTTTGAGTCAGAGTCTCTAACCTGTGGAAAAAGGAATGCAAATTAATTATAGAAAATATTCCAGGATAATTTAATACAGTTTCAGATAGAGACTACAGGTCAAGAGAAGATGCATCTTGAGCTGGACCTCTTTCCTGAGAGGTCTTTTTAGGGGTAAAAGGGAACTGATGGCCTCTTCTGTTCCAAAAGTA
Source organism: Mohoua ochrocephala (assembly GCA_013398855.1). Taxonomy (NCBI): domain Eukaryota; kingdom Metazoa; phylum Chordata; class Aves; order Passeriformes; family Acanthizidae; genus Mohoua; species Mohoua ochrocephala. The sequence goes on along the minus strand of VZTA01025039.1, from coordinate 121,809 downwards.
AAAGATTATTGCTGTTGCTTTTACTACTAACATGGTAATTATAAAAGCCATGTTCTAGTACCCAAAGAGATTTCCATTCAAAAGAAAGGTTTTCACTCCCGCTTAATTTGAGCATTACCTACATCCTGCACTGTCCTTCTCCCTGGTGCTTGTTGGCATGTTTGTGAGTGGCTTTTTTTAGGTTAAGTGAGTTTAGGGTCGGGATTCAGCTTGAGAGTAACTCAGGTGGATTTTTTAAATGTCTACATTCATATTCAATTGGCTAATCATAAATTAGTATCTAGTGTCATGCATGTCCCTACACTAACTCACCTGCTGCCCAGCTACCCATCTGGAAGGGCATAGGTCTTCCTTAGATGTTGCAAGAGACATGCCAGCTCTGTGGAAGTACCTTAGATAACCTAGAGTGTCTGGGCAATTAGCTGATACCCCCTGAATTCTTGCCTAAGTCTCTCCTGATTGTAGTGGAGGGTCAGACACTCTGTGAGGGGTTCACCTCTAAATTTTCACACTGGAGTCAAGTGCATTTAGGAGCCTAAATTGAATTCTCTCCTACTTTGCTATGTGATCAGGGGGCTGAACTGGATTAAAACTAACCAGGATTTTGTATACACTGTTTGCTTGGGCCGGGGGGGATTATGAGGTAGGGTTGTGGTGGTGTGTGTGTGAGTGGAACACATAGCATAGTAAGATGGGGTTTTGTTTGATTATTTGGATTGTTTGTTTCTACTTTGGTTCTAATCAGATGGATTCCCTGACCATGTGTATTCACTCCACAGCAACACAGTGAGAGAGGTGCTGTAAGACAGGTATTTGGTATCATGGCTGACCTGTCCTGTCCTGAAGTGCTCTTGGAGCATCAACCTAATTGAAAAGTTTCATTACCTAATTTCGGATCCAAAGCCCTCATAGCCGAGGAGGGGATGATTCTTTTTCCTAGATTTGCTGTGTTGACTAGCATCAGAAAAAATGACAGAGCTGTAAGTTCATTCACATGTTTCTATTGCATTGAAAAAATAGTAAAGGGGAGTTTAACCACATTCCCTTCAGTGCTTGCTCAAACTTGATCCTGTCTGCAACGTGAAATGTAAGACCAGAGTGAAACAAAATGATAACCTGAAGGTCTATGCTCATCACAACGGATGAATAAAATGCAAAAACATTGCCAGGAGCAAGAGTGCAATACTGGGGTTTTTTTCCAGACTTATTCACTTTTAATAAGGTAGCATTATTCATAATGATGCAAAGGTTATGCATTAAAGCTAATTTTGCACTGAACATTCTTAAAACTTACATGTTAAAAGTATGAAACAAAATTAAAAAATCAGGTTTGTTTCTTCCAACAATGTTAATGTTTTTAATTAAAAAATAATTGAAATAAGCCATTAGTAGCTGACAACTAACCAAAGACATCATCTGCATTTTCTAATGCACTGCCTAATTGTTCCAGTTACAAAGTTATAGGTCTGCTTCAAGGATTCTGATTTTGCTGTGCTAACACTTAGGTATCTGGTTCTTTGGGCAGTGTTTAGTCCTGACTGAATTTTATGTGCAATGAATGGAGGACTAGTGGTATAGAAATAAAGATTTAGCTGGTGTGAGGTAGGTGGATAACATATGAAAACCCAGAGGGAAACTTATGTTTTAAGTTCTGCCTCTCTTTTGTATATACTAGAAACTGCAGTTGCATGAGCTCCGTTTTTACCTCCCGCACAATTCAGTGCCTTGCAAGTACTCGAGTGGTCACAGCACCTTGGCAAGCATGGCAAAAAACTTGTCTTTCAGGCCTCCCACAGGCTCAGACCCACGTAACAAACACCCTGGACAAGTTTGCTAACCACTTAATTGTGGACAAGGCTGGTGTCTCCCATGCTGAGCAGGTGATATGGTAAAAGGGAGCACAAGCCCTGTGATTCTAATGGGATTGTCTGGGAAGGGATCTGGTGACTGGGACACTCCTGTAACTTATCACTTGGTGTGCATAGCAGTAAAATCTTATCTGAAAACAGGAAAATTCAAAGCACTGAGCCATGATATAGAATGTAATTTGAGCAGTATTTGCACCTTACAATCGTTTGCTCTTCTTCCTCTCTAAATTAAGTGTATAACCTTGAGGGTAAGAGTATTCTTTTCCCAGACAGAAGTTATAGAGACACAGTAAAGGTACCTTGATTTTTTTCCATGTAAACAAGATACAAATGGACCAAGTGCAGTCCCTTGACTGACTTAATACAAGCTGACTAATTCGTTATGTTGCTATTGCTGTTCTTATTTCAGAGCCAATTGCCTAATGAAAGAAAGATAATCAAGTCTGAATGCTAAGTACCTGTATCACTGAGTTCTTAAGGCAAATATTTTTAACCACACATTGTAGCTTTTACATAGCATCCAGAAGTGTGTTAGGTACTGATAAAAGATATAGTTCCTACTGCAAAGTATTTACATAGCCTGATTATCCATGAGAGATCAAGCCAAAAATCAAAAGAATGGGAAGAACAAAGGGAAGCAAGACCAAAACATAATGTGTCAATGTGTTTCCTTTTCTTTTGCTTCAGGATTCTTGATAGTTTGAGCATTGTGCATACCTGTGTGTGTGTTTGTTAAAAAGAAAAAGAAATTGCGATAAAAATAGAAAAAAACCCCAATGTAGGGTGGGAGGGCATGTGTCTGTACAGAGTTCATGCAGTAGGGAAAAGGAATGCCAAAGAAAAATGATAATAAAGTGAGAGCAATGAAGAAAACAAGGAAAGGTTAAGGAACCAATGCCAGGATATAAGTCAGACTGTAAAAAAAGATGAGGCCATAAGGAGGATGATGGGGAAAGGTCAGTTACAAGACAGTCTCTTATGCAAGCACTTCCAATACCAGAGCCCAGAGAGACTCCAAAGGGATTGTTAGTTGCTTAGCTCCAAACAATCTGTACTTGAACAATGTGACCCAAATAACAGACGTGGAAGGTCAAAGTTATACCACAGAAAATGATGTACAGTTACAGCCTGGAAGGGACCAAGTTACCGAATCACAGAATCAATTAGGTTGGGAAAGACTTCTGAGATCGTCAAGTCCAAGCTATGACCGAACACCACCACGTCAACTAGACCATGACTCTAAGTGCCACATCCAGTCTTTACTTAAACACCTCCAGGGACAGTGACTCCACGACCTCCCTGGGCAGACCATTCCAGTGTTTAATTACTCTTTCTGTGAAGAAATTCCTCCAAAACCTCCCCTGGCGCAGCTTGAGACTATGTCCTGTCATCCAGTTTGGTTGCCTGAGAGAAGAGGCCGATGTCTACCTGGCTACAACCTCCTTCCAGGGAGTTGTAGAGAGAGGTCACCCTTGAGCCTCCTCTTCTCCAGGCTGAACACCCCTAACTCCCTTAGCCGAAGTTGTGAAATCCTTTCTCTTGCTGAAGGTGTTTTGCTCCCAAATTAGTAAATTAAACAGAAGTTGAGAGTTTGTATTGTTAGACTGATTGGAACCTGTAGGGTATGAAGTTTCTTTTCATCACCAGCTAATTAGAGCATAATAGAGTCAGACTGATATTTTAGAAGGTTATCCTAACCCTGTAATTCTCATGAAGAGTTGGAGGCAACAGGTACCAGTGCTAGGGCATGGATTCTCAATGATGGATCTTGCATTTGCTCCCAGCCATTGCTGTGCTGGCTCAGTGCATGTTAACTAAGACTTCACCATAGTACAGAAGAATTTACATTTTCCAAGAGTAACTTCTAAATTACTGATGTCAGTTTATTTCAGCTTAATATTTATTACTTGTCATACCATTACTAACATCACCCCCTTTGGAGCAATTATTCAGCATATCCTAGATCTTAGAAATATGCTCTTAGCCTCTCCACACTAATTATTACATATTCACAGCTCCCATATACTTATTTTGATGATACAGTCCCATTAATGTGCACATTAAATGATCATCTCTTCGATGCTGCACTTTTCCTACACAAACAGCTTTGCAATCGAGTCAGACAGCATGAAAATACCTGTCCTGTCAGAACAGTTCATCACAAGAAGTTCAAATAACCAATTAATCACTGCATCTGCTTCAAACTCCCCTTAGAGGCTTGCATTGACTGAGCCAATTGCCCTTTAAGAGTTTTTCTTTATCCCCAGGCACTTATGACTTCATTTGATCTGAATCTAATTAGGTGCAGAAGAATATGAAAAGCAAGTCATTAAGACAATGCAACACAATCCTCAACACTGAATTTTACAGCAACACCCATAGCAGAAATATCCTAGGAATTTCAGAGACCAGGCAAATCCCCACATGATAGTATTTTCAAAACAAAGGACACTGCTGTAGTGAATCTGGTTGTAGAAAGCTGTTTCAAATTTGAAATATGGAAAAAATGGCATTCAGATTGCATTTTCAAACAAAAGGGGAATAGGTATATATTGTGGTTTTGGGACAACTGTTGCAATTCCTGCCTAGTATTTCAAGGAAAGAAATAAGGGTCAGGTAAGCCACAGCGTGGTGTTTGCCACAGGCCATCTTTGTAGCAGCAAAGCTTCCATTTGAGCCAGTATTGGGTCTGCCCCTGGAGGCATAGACTGCTTACTCAGAAGAGAGTACAGTGGGCTTGACTGCCATGGATGCTGACATTTCTTCTTTCTTCCGCTTATCTCTTTTATTTTTAAAATAATTAAATGGATACCAAGATAGGGTTTACTCAATACCATATGCTCCTCTTACACCAGAAGTAATCAATAAATACACCTAGACTGATAGGTACGATACCTTGGTTAGACTCACTTCTAGATGCAAATGTGCAGGAATGCCGCCTTCCAAGTGAAAAATACTTCACCGTTTCAGACTGACTACCAAGATTTTAATCCATTCTAGGTTTTCTAAACAACCTTTGTGCACTACTTTTCCAACCTACTGCATGATCTTTTGATTCTAATGACTGTTCTCCTCCTATCAGTTGCCAAGAAGGGAGAGGTAAGGTTTCTGATTTGATAGGACTGTAGCAGAACGGGTGTGATGAAAATCCTGTGCAACCCCTAAAATTGTCACAGACTCAAGAATGACTAAGCAGTCAATCTCTAAACAGTCACTCTGAAAATCAACAATTTTATTTTCCAGTTCATTAAATTATGTCTCTTAGCATTTGGGATGAAACACATATTAAAAGTCAATCAAATCCAGAATGATACAACATAAAATTCAAAAAGCCAAACATGGGATTTTAACATCTTTTTGTCCAAAATGCTGCTTTTCATCATCAACCTTCTTCATCGGAAGCCAAATGAACTGGAAGGTGTTTCAGCATGGTCTGGAAATTTAGAGCTGCAGGCCATCTACCACCGGTTAATGCAAATATTAGTCAAATGTCCTTCCTTGAGACCACTATGCTGCCAAGATTTAGGTGTTTCAGCTGAGGTAGGGTTCAATTAGGGCTCTCAGGTGAACTCAGTAATTATGATAGAGTCCAAAATGGCATATGTAGGTGGGAAGGGGGAGGGGTGTGGGGTGTGCAATTTAAAGGAGTTCTAGATTTTGATCCAATTTTATGTGAGACTTTTGTACCACTATTTGAGTTCGTGAAGCAGTTCTTTCAGAACTAACATTCTACCACTGATGCCAAAATGAACTTCATTGCTACTCTCAGAGCAAGCAGCAAAATATTCTTTGCCAAAGACAAAGGCAAGTGTCATTCCATGAGCTACAGCTGGCCATAGGTTACAGATGACCGGGGAGCCAGGGTGCTCTGCACGGGGCACTGCACTGCCTATCTTTGGAGGTGTGCTGAGCAGGTAGCAGGCAGCTGCCTTCTGCACTTCGAACCAGCTAAAATTTGTGGTTTGTCTTCAAATTCAGATCATAGCACCATGCTGTCATTGCACCAGGACAACACAGAATGGCGCATACAGTGCTTTGTTCCCCTCTCTTAATTTGGTGGTTACTGTCATTCTGACTCTGTCTGCTGGGCTAGGGTTCAAGATGGATGCACCCATTCTGCCTACCAGGGCAAAACCAGTGTGTGAGGCAGATCTAGCCTGGGCATGAGTTTTCTCGCCTGGAAAGTCAGTGCTCTCATTCCAGATGTGAGTCAGGGTGTGAGCAGGTGTGTGGGCTCTGCGCTCACATGACAGCTCAGGCTATGAGCTAAGATGACTGTAGTTAGCTCCATCAGGGTTGAGTCTTTTACATTCATTATTGCTCCTGATCCCTGCAGGAATGTCACAGTTTCTTCACCTGAGTGATGTCTGTGAGATTTAAATAAAATTCTAGAGGTCTCGAATTCATAAGACACATTGGAAAAAGGTAATATTAGGCTTACAGTTATTTTGATATTAGGTTCACAGTTATTTCAGGCTGCTGAAGCTGTTTTTATAAGAATGTCTTGAAAGCTCAGTTTGCAGAGTACAGCACAATTTCATAGATATACAAAAATAGAAAAAACCCTCACATGTAGTCACCCTTAGGCATGCAAAACCTCTGTAATTATTAGAGAGAAAAGTAAGAATTAGTTATATTTTTAGAAAACTAATAATATTCCACAATTTTCCAATATATAAAGCCAACCCCTTGCTACAGCGAAACATGCAATATATTTCTAGACATGACAGTGCCCTAGTTCTGGTGTGCACATCAGAGTTGGCTTCTGTTTCAGAAGTCTCATCATTAGGTGCAGAAAGATTTTATGCTGAGTACACTGATGAAAGCCCTTGCCTCAGTTTCCTTTCACCTATGCTCAGTTACACAGATTGCACTTTTCACTTATGAAGGAGTATGAGGCCACTTGCACAGGGGCAAACAAGAAACAAAGTGATCTCACTGTTTAGCTCCTCCTATGAAGTGAGTAAACACCACACTCACTTGGACAGGAGAGAGATGGACATTGTTCACCTGGATTTACACTGCTGAAGGAAACACAGCAGCCATGGAGTGGAGATCAACCCTAATGATGTTCTCAGGCACATGAGAAACCAAAGTCATTGGAGAATAAAGTTTGTGACATACTCTTTGTGGTTTTATTCTATGGCAGGGTTCGACTTCTCACTGCAAACTTTGGCCTTTATTTTATAAAGAGGCCCCATGGCACACCTCCTTATTGGGTCAAGACCAATATTTTTGGCTGAAAATATGGTGGACATTTGATTTTGCTGTATGTTCTTTCTTTCTTTCTTTCTTTCTTTCTTTCTTTCTTTCTTTCTTTCTTTCTTTCTTTCTTTCTTTCTTTCTTT